>OX336370.1:59933340-60223413 GCA_946902895.1 Fragum fragum | reverse complement strand
AGAGTTAATTCCCTTTTTACTGACTGGTTCGAAATCAAGAGTGGGTTACGTCAAGGCTGTGGGTTATCCCCCCTACTTTTCAATTTTTTTTTATCAATGACTTAGCGTTACTTTTAAAGTCTCTAGATATCGGAGTGTCATGTGGTGACACTAAAGTATCTATCCTTCTGTATGCAGATGACATTGTTCTGCTGTCAGAAAACGAGGAGGACCTACAAAGTCTTTCAAATATATTACATGGTTGGTGCGGTTCGAACTTCATGACAATTAACTTCGATAAAAGCAAAACAGTTCACTTTCGTCCTGCTTTAATGCCGAGATCTAATAATGTCTTTATATCGGTGAAAATCGAATTGAAACTATTGATAGATATACATATCTCGGGCTAGTTTTTAACGAGCATCTAGATTTAGAGGTGACCGCCAAAGCAGTCGCTCAAAGTGCAAGTCGAGCGCTTGGCTTACTTATTGTTCAATCTAAATCAATGGGCAGTATGCCGTATGATGTTTTAACTAGACTATACGATTCTGTAGTTTTGCCAATAATATCGTATGGAGCAGCCATTTGGGGCTACAATCATTTTCATGTATAAATGCTGTCCAAAATCGTGCTATGCGTTTCTTCCCAGGAGTAGGAAAATACACGCCAAATGCAGCAGTCATTGGAGATATGGGTTGGACTCCTTCATCTGTTAGGCAGTGGAAATCTGTAAGTCTATATTGGTCAAGGCTATCCTGTATGTCTAATGCCCGTCTTAATAAACGTCTCGCACAATGGTGTTATTCTGTTGCCGGCGTTTCCTGCAAAAATTGGTTTTTCCATGTTTCTAAGATGATAAGCTCCTGTAATTTGAATGTTTTTTTAGACATAAGCGAACCATTGTCAAAACATCAGCTTAGGAATAATATTGAAAACGAGTTAAAATCAATTTTCATAACAGATTGGAAACAATCTATACTACGAGAAACTAGTGTAACAGGTAATGGTTCAAACAAACTACGCACTTATAGAATGTTTAAAAATGATTTTGATGCTGAAAATTATTGTAAAGTTATCTTACCAACAAGACACAGAGCGGCGTTTTCAAAATTTAGATGTGGTGTGGCACCTTTGAAAATAGAGACTGGTCGTTATGAAAGGTTGCCTGTTGCTGAACGTTTGTGTCCATTCTGTTTGAATACTGAAGACGAAATTCATGTAATCCTTTTTTGTCATCTTTACACAGACCTAAGAGAGAACTTAATTGAAAGTGCAAAACTCACTGATTCTTTTTTTGAGAATAAATCAAACGAGGACAAATTTAAAATGTTATTTTGTCACCCACGTCTGACAAGAGCTTGTGCCAAAACCTGTCATGATGTTTTAAAGCGTCGTAATTTATTTCTTTGTAAATGATTATCACATTGTGTTAAAACTTTTTATAAATATTACAAAGTTGCTTTTTAAATAATATATTTCAAATTTGTAATAAACTAAGCATATAGATGTCTCTAATCGAGCCTTCTTTAATTTTATTAAAGAGGAAATAGATGTCTTAAACGTCCATTTATAACGTGGACGTACGTGCCTTATTTTTCAAAATTATTATTATTTTTTAGAGTCGATTAGCGGCTTTTTTATGCTTATATGCTTCTTACCTTTGAATATAAAAAATGTTTTTAGATGAACATTTATTGCCTTTTGGCAAATAACTATACAAGAAATTGCGTGAGTGAAAGAGGGAGTGTGTGACAGAATGAATTAGGGGGAGAGAGAAGAGAGTTGATAGTATATAGAGAAAGAATTTGTCTTTTTTAAGGTTGTGCAATGAAATAGTCCCTTATAATTCTCTACGAGATTGGTCACATATATATACTTTTTAGTTTATAGTTTTATTTGTTTGTATATTTGTAAAAATGCGTATATATGAATGAAACTTTAATAAATATTAAATCTAGTAGGACAATCTTTGTTTGTCCTACCTTTTAGGAAGAGCGCAAATTTTTTTTTCTAATCTAAGTTTAATATCTCTTAAACAAGCGCTGCTATATGATCTGCAACTACAGATGAAGAACGGGGTCATTTAACCCTTCTCGTGCTGAATAAAATTCTCTATAGAATTGCACGTTCAAAGGGCTGACAGTACTGGATGCACTGGTTGTGGCTTATATATATATATATATATATATATATATATATATATATATATTCTAAATTTATTTCGCGGTCAACTCTTGTCTAAAGCGACAAACAGTAGGAGTAGACAAAGATCAGACTGCACATATGTGCATGCTGATCTTTCATTATAACTCCTACCAAAACAGGAATATTCCGGATTCAGCATGACAAGGGTTAATCTCAAAATTCCTTAACCAATTCAATAGAAACGATAAATGATGTCTAGTAAGTATGGAACTGATTGATCCCATTACCAAACGGACATTTTTATAACGGACCAAACTGAACGACAATTTAAAGTTTTCGATTTTTTTTAACTTTCTCGGTGGAAAACATTTTTGCAAATGAATAAATTGCTTTTTGCAAGCAATTTCTTCATTTTCGCAATATTTCCTAATTGTTTTTCTTGAGGGGCGTCAAAAAGCGTCATTGTGTGGGAATGGGTTAATTACGCATCATATAAGTTTCAAACTTTTATATTTTTCTTTTTCTTCAATGAATTGATATCTAATTAATAAAATAGTAAATGAAATACGTCACTATCCTAGTCATCACTTGCTATTAAAACGCACTTAATATTACTTTGTAAAAAGCAAGTTCGTTGCTTGCTCGGATTTTACTTATCAATAATCTTAGCAAACTTTAAACTAAGGTTCGCTGTATGCACTAATGCCTTTAATGGGGTTCGGTACGCGTAGTTAAGGATTTGGTTCGAAATTGCTCCAAACAGTCCCCCGAATATTTAAAAAATATGTTGATTTTCCATAGGTTTCGTTGCCAAAAGGGCTAATAATTGCTTAATAGCAATATTCAGTTATTTTATTATCAAAGCTTCCCGTGATTGTTTTCAAGCATGAATGCTAGAAATTAGTTTTCTGAACACACACACAAATAATGTTGTTTTTTGTTGTTGTTGCTGTTGTTTTTGTTGTTAGTGTTGGGTGGCATTGTGTAAGTATTACTTTTATTCTGAAGGTAAATCAAAAAAGTGTATACCTTTTTGTACAAAATTATGTTTCTTCCATAACTTTCGAGCCCTGGTCCTTTTTTATATGCAATTTAATACAGTTGTATACACCCGATGAAAATCGCCAAATTATGTGCTTTGTGCTGGGCTCTCAAACGTTGAGGTTTCAAGACAAGCCATTGAGTTATCAGCTTGTTAGCCATTTCAGAACAACCGTGACACTTCCTGGATCTCTTCAGTCGATTTTGTCACCTACGTAGCAGATTTTCTAATGCTGTAACAGTAGTAACAGACCGCGTGTTTCGTAATGTACGACAGTTTTACCTTTCCTCGACTTTCTGTCCTATATATTCTTGTAGGTCATAATGTGTACCTTATCTGACACGATGTAATTTTCGTTTACGCTTACAATGTGCTTGTATGCACTTGAGATCGATTATTCGACAAGATTTATTTACAGTTGAGTCCAGATTCTTGCTACTGTATCTGGACGGTCGGTCGCAGGCGTAGGGAGTGTTGCATAAAAATGTCTTTTTACGGTATTATCGTTATGATGGCGGCACTTTAATGGTGTGTGCAGGGATCACGGTATGATAGACAATGTGTTGTTAACGGAATATTAAATATCCAAAAATTCCGGCAATGCATTCTGGCACATCATTTCCTATTGTATATTAGAGAAAATGGTGGTTAAATCCAACAGGATTGCGTTCATTTTTACTACTCGCAAGATAATATGGAATACTTTAGGCAAAGGTGTGAAATTCCCATACCTGACTTGTCCGACATGGGGTTTTCTACTTCTGGATCAGTACTTTTTTCTAGATGACTTGTCCGGGCACAAATAAGTACCGGGCAAATCTTGGAATTGTACAAAATAAATCATTATATATTGAAAATTACAACAATATTTATACTGAAGGGTAAAAAATATTGTTAATTGGGTAAATGCTGAGTTCCAGCGTATTTCATTAAAACACTATTTTCTCAAAGTGTATCTCTTCACTTTATTTGCGGACAAGTTTATTTTAATTCTTAAAAAGCAGGGACAAGTAGGGAAACTCTGTAATCATACATTTTATTCACACACATTCCACATTATGACGCTTTTGGACACACCAAGGAAAACAATTGGGAAAACATTGTGTAAAATGAAGAAATTGCTTGTAACAAGCAATTTCTTCATTTTTCACAATGTTTTCTACCTAGAAAGTTGAAAAAAAAAACTCATTAACTTTAAATTGTTGTCTGCAAGTCCTCTCAATTTAGACAAGTCTATTTTTTGTCGTCTGGCAATGGGTTAATTGCTCTATTATCAGACCTTCCACCAATATAGCTTTTATGGGACCAGTTCATAAGCGTTGTCGATGTGTCGTAGTGTTCAATAGCCGAGGGTTGTATAAAAAGTATCAATTCTTGAAAAAGCGTAAACAGGAGGTGACGTCCATAAGCAAAAACTGCTTTCAATTGGTGTTGTATAGATGTCAATGGCGCAGTGGTATAACTCCTAGTCATGGGGTCCCGGGTTCGATCCCCGACCGCGGCGACTATCCTGTCCGACATTTGTCTCCCACCATTCAGAGGATAATCGTAAGCCTATTTGAGATGAGCAGCTGGAGGCTCGGAAAGGATGTAATGGTAGTACTGGCGTGAGTATTATCAGGAGTCCATAATTAGGTGCTCCAGCCGCCGGGATATGACTGAAATACTGTTAAAAGTGGCGTTAAAACCCATTCAATGAATCAATCAATTCACAAATGTATAATACAGTATAGGGAATTCTATTTATATGGTAGATTAACCTGTTCCCATACAACCATGATTTTTAACGCCCCTCAAGAAAAAGACTTTGGAAAACAATGTGGAAAATGAAGAAATTGCTTGTTACAAGCAATTTCTTCATTGTCCACAATGTTTTCTACCTAGAAATATGCTAGAAACTATGGATTGTCGTCTTCAACTTTATTGAATTTGGGCCAGTCCAAAACTCTGTCGTCTGGAAATGGGTTAAAGCACATCGTCTGTATTTGTAGAAGCTTAATCTTTATTGTTTTCTGATTGATAACCTCAACGATATTCACCAAAATCCATTTATATTGCTAACCGTAAGTATTAAGATTTTATTTGATATGTTATTTTGATGTAGTAACGGATCAATTGTTCTGAGTGAAAAACAGCAACAAATCTTAGGCTTACATTGTATAATTTTTAATGTGTTACCTAATTAACCAAATATGGCGAGGTGTATCACTTTACGTCAATGGCTATGTTAAAAAGGGCAAGGCCTTTAAGGGTGCGAGAATGAACCATTTGGGAACTTCCTGTAACTATCATTTGAAAAAAGGCCAAATGTTACAATAGATCTTGCTCAAGCGACCAAATCTATTTAGCGACCATTATAACTCGAGTAGCCGGGTATCGGGTAGCGTAACGCCGGTATCCGGGTACCAGATCATTACCCGCTACCTGATAGTTACCGGTAACCTATTAAGCTAAATCATTACTAAAGTCATTACCAGTCGAATATTTTAGACTAGTCCAAATTGAAAGATTTTGCGGGCGGCAATACTTTGATGATTGATTTGAAATAAATATTTGTCTTTTTGAAAGAATGCATTGTAGACAACAAAGCATGAGTACCAACAGCTTTTGAAAGTTTACTATTGTGGGTGGGCGTATGGTATGGGTGGGTGTTAGAAACAATTTCGTGGCCCTTTGAATTAGAAAAATGCAAGTTAAGGGCAGTTAGGCTAGGTAATAACAAAAGTATTTGGTGGACGTCGTTAAGTCCACTAGTGTTACCACGTTTCGAAAAATCCAGTAGGATCTTACTTTGGTTTGAGAAAAGTAGTACCCATTTAAGGTCAATTTATCAATGTTTAGAGCTTCGTTTCCGCAAACCAAGTGTATATTTAAATGGGAATGCTGTGAGAATTCAATATAGTTCCAACATTGATCCAAAACACCTTTTATTTAACATCACTATCGGTACTATTTGAGTATTACAGCGGTTGATAGATGTACCTAACCATGGCTTCCTCCCATTTCATCAAATCAGACCATGTATAACTACAATACTTAATTTGAGCCATTAGCTAATCAGCCAACTAAATAGGCAAATATTTCATCATGTTTCCATAAGAGAGAGAGACAAATGTTGAATGTGATAATGGCATTTTTTGCCGATCTGGGAATTGTGCTTATGACACCTTCAGAAAAGAAAATATCTTGAACTGCCCATAAGGATAGCCTTGCTAAACGAAACGTTTTGATTTTATCAGATTTTCTACATGAAAAATGCCATGTTCGTTACCAAAATAGGCATATCACTCTACCTTGCCATCAAGAATGCAACAACCAATAGTTCCATATTAATGTAAGTTCGACATTTCTTAAATTGGTAGATACTGTTTGGTAGAAAACAACACACGGTTTTATTGTGATCGGGTTTGCTAAGAAAGTGACTGGAACTGTAAAGAATATATACCAATTGGGTAAACCAAGATAATTTTGGTTCTCCAAAGGATGGTAAAATTGTATTGTGGTGTATAGTTTATCAATTCCGAGATTCGAAAAAGACCTTAAATAACTCTGACAAGGTACGATTGAAATTACTGCTATATTTGCAAAAGATGGTTGGTTTGGCTAATACTAGGTTACGTTTATGAGTCTAACAAACCTTGTACAATTCGCTGACCATGAACTAACAGACAATCATTCAATTTAATTGTGTAAGACGGACATAATTGTTACACACATTCGAAACACAGCTTGAAATTAAAGACGTTTTTTAAACCATTGAAACACAGTAAATTGTTGTATTCAGTGATGAATTAGGAAGGACAATATCCTGGCTGGTTAAATACGGTTTTAGTTACAGACCTAAAATTACGGAGTAAACAAATGTTTACTCTACAGACACATTTGCCCTTGCGGTTGAATAACGACTTTTGTAGTTATCGGTTCAAACGCTAAATCGTTTAGCCATCCTTAAGAAATTAGCATTCCATGACATTTATTTACGGTTGTCCATACTTAAGAAATTAACATTCCATGACATTTATTTACGATTGTGGCGTATTTTTAATGTGTTAGTCCCTCAGTATTCTAGGAGTGCTTTTATTTTATGCAGAAGCCAGTGTCGGTATTTTCAAAAAAAAAAAAAAAAAAAAAAAAAAACAAAAAACAAAACAAAAAAAAACAACAACAAAACAAAACAAAACAAAAAAAAAAAAAAAAAAAAAACATAAATAAAAATAAATAAATAAAATAATACAAATGATAATACTACATCAGCTAGACCTTGAAATAAGAAGACTTTGAAGATAAATAATAATCAGAAATATTTAATTACATTTGTTTACATAGCAGTTTTTGGTGGCCACCCGAGACGTTATTTCGGATTTCTCATAATGTTCATATTATGCATCAGATTCTAAAAGTAGAATTGCTCAGTTTAAAAACATACACGAATATTTTCTTTCATCCCAAATTCATTTGCATCATTCTTTTTGGGGTTTAATGCAAGTTCGATCTGCAATTTCAGTAAAAAAAATATGACTAAAACTGGTGTTTGTATCACATATCCATAATCATGTTTTGCTTTTAAAGACTAAGTCAGTACGAAAATATGCCCAAACTCTGAATTTGAAACCATATTATACTCCAGTATCATATCACTGCGTGGTACCTTTCTGTACTTTTAACTATAATCAGTGGGGCAGGCGATGGTTTTACTAACATAAAGAACGGATCATTTTTAAAGACACGAATCGGTCGTGACCACGTTATCGCCCCGATAAAATAAATATAGAAAGACAAGATTTACAAATAAAAAGGTAACCGTATGACGTTTTTAGATATTTATTAATATTAACAGCGGCATACCATCTCAACTATCAAAACTTCGCGCTTCACTTGTAAATTAAATACAAACAATACACGGGATATAGGGAAGCCCTGCCTTACGCATAAAGTTTAAGGATAAGTGAATCAACGGAGGTATGGTAAAAAGATATACCTTTTCAGCGCGGACAAAACAGAAGTTAATAGAAAACGCTAATATGATTGATATAAAGGTGCTGCAGTGTGAATGATAATAATAAAGATGATTTATCATTCGAAGCTGTATAATCTGTGTTTGTATAAGTATTGATAGGGTAGTTAAATAAATATTTCTCACACCTGTGGGAAAGTAAAACAGCATTCAAATTGAGTATAAATATTTACATAAAATGGGTAATAACCATATCTCGGCGACTTTATTCTACAGAAAGGCGCGTGTATTTTTGTATCCTTTCAAAAAAGGCATTACATATCTGTCATGAGACTCCTTATTCGCTCAAACATGCAAAATACTCTGCATTTTTCTAAAAAAAACGTACTTTACATTGAATATGGCATCTTTTCAAACTTAACAAACACAAAATATTATATAATCAAATTAGAAGTCGGGGGGACGAAAGGTTGATAAATATAGGTGATTACAAAGATACGTGTTTTTTACACTGAACTTTTGACATGAAGGTGACACATCTAATGTATTATTTTCGATTAATTGAATGGAATAAACTTGTTAAGCCGTTACCTACCAATAGCAAATTTTGTGCATGTATTTAATCCTAAACCAATTTATGAAAATCCCTTTTAACATTTCTGTGTTTTTTCGTGCTTTTTTTGCCCTTGCTTTAACCCATTCCCACTCAAGCCCTCCTTTTTACGCCCCTCAATTAAAGAGCTTTGGAAAACATTGTGGAAAATGAAGAAATTGCTTGTATCAAGCAATTTCTTCATTATCCACAATGTTTTCTACCAAAAAAGACGAAAAAAAAAAAAATAAATAAATAAACTTCCATCAACTTGAAATGTCGTCTGCAACTTCTTTCAATTTGGACCAGTCTAAAAATTTGTTGTGTTGGAATGGGTTAAAGCGGTTCCTGAACAGTTTACAGAAAAAACACACTGACTCTCAGTTTTCGAATTTGTAAATGGAATGCTTTCAGATATTTGAAAGGGTGTTTTTAAGCTGATTTTGTATTGAAAATGACTGTTCATGACTTTAAAAAAAAAAAAATAAATAAATAAATAAAATAAAAGGAAAAAAGCAAATTTATTTCGCGTGACGAGACAACACATGAGTCAAGGAAATGCAGCCCGAATAGAACAGGGGTTCATTGAGTAAATATATTATCCGTCAATTGCACCGAAAGTTGCCTTATTCGTGGTTTCAATGTCTTATGAATTTACGTCATTGACTTTCGCTAGCATTTCAGACGTTATCCAAATTACCCGGAGATTAACGACCTCACCCGATGAATTCCGATGTTTAAAAGTAGGGCATGGGGAATTAATCACATTATATGACATTATATCAAATTTATGCCGAATTTAGTACATTTACCGCGAAAAAAAAAAAAAAGAGAACGTTTATCGTAAAATTGACATTAATAACTATTAGAAATGATGATTATTATCCTATATCAAATTTTCATGAAATCTATGCAAAAGCCGCTTAAAAAGAGACAACTGCCTTCGGGTGGATAAGCCATAAGTTTGTTCTCGACAAGTGATTGACGAAGCGCGATGTCAATCAAATTATCGATAGACCAATCAAATCATTCATTTAGACTGGAAGTGAACTTTCACTCCAATATTGGCCGACATTTATTATAAGCATTTTATTTGTTTGTCCACTTAAATGTCATGACTACAGCTTATTCAAGCTGTAGTTGCGACCGTTAAGTCGCCAAACCAGCAAAAATGCTTCACACACATGTCGACCAACGTCGAAATTCAAAGGTCACTTCCGTAATCAATAGGTGATTTGAAAAGTCAAACTAGTTTTTATTGACAGCGCCGACCGGCATATAATTACCAAATTTTGCATTAAAATCTCCCAAGAACTTGAATAAGAAGTATTACTAACACCTTATACCAAATCTACATACTGTTTATAATTTTACTAAGCAGGAAAAACGTTTATCCGTTGAATTACATATTAAACGTTTGTAGGACAAAGATGTTTTTCTTATAAAGTAATGTAAACAAAGGTTACTTTAAAAATACTTCTCTGTGGAGCTCTGGTGCCTCGGACAGCGAATACATTTCCTGTTAAAGCGGCTATTTAACAGATTAAGGATTAAAACATTGGCTATCACTTTCCTAATTTCTCACTTAAAGCTTTGAGACATTTGAAAGAAGGCGATTAACCTAATTTTGTTATAAACATGACTGTTAGTTAGTTTTGGAAAAATCATTAAAGAAGAGTAAAACTATTTGGCGATCGTAATTCTAATTTCATGAAAAAAAAAAAAAAAAAACGAGAAGTGTACATGTACGATCCGAATGGAAACGGAAACTTTAGGTTTTCTCCGCAGAAACATCAAGACCAAAAATAAGAAGATCAGAGAAATAGCGTACAAAACTTTAGTGAGACCCCAGGTAGAATACGCATCAACAGTTTGGAGCCCCTACACAAAAATCTATATCAACAAAGTGGAATTAGTACAACGTCGAGTGACAAGATGGGTTCAAAATAATTTCTCTTATTATGAAGGTGTTACCTGCATGCAGAAGGAGCTTGGCTGGGAAACTCTTCAATACAGACGAGACATTTCCAGAGTCACCATGTTTTATAAAATCGTTAATATTTTTGTTGCAGTGCCAGTACCAGCTTATCTCGAAAAACCAGTGAGGACCACCCGACATATGCACACAGCATCTTTCAGATAGATCCACACAAATGCAACCTACTTTAAATATTCCTTTTTTCCCTTCACAGTGATACTGTGGAACAGCCTACCAGAAAAAAGTGAATAGCAACATGATGTTGCTGCTTTGAAAAAGAGTCTCGATTCTTTTCAGATAGTGAGCCGTCCCTGAATGACCAAAATATGTTTTATCAGCTCTTTTAATCTAACACTCACAATACTTTTAAAATTTGGCAACCTAACCAATGACTAACAGTTTTTATTCCAGCTCAGACGCGCACCTGTCAGAAATACCCGAAAGTGGAGTTGGGCAGTATATATAGATAGATAGGAATTCAAAGGGTAAATACGTTGCCTTTCGGTTTTTGCCTTAACTGTTGTTTCTATGACGTAATAATTACGTATTTGGCTCCCGCTATCAATTCTGTCGTTATCGGCTTCACCCAATGACTAATAACCACACCTGATAAATTCAGATGTTTCAAAGCAGGGCATTCGGAGAATTACACATTAAGTTGCAATGTACATTAAATTTATTTATTACGAAGAAACAACATTTGTTATGAAAATGAAATTAATCGCTAGATATATTGAAATTCAGATACTTTTCTTTTATCATTTTTTAAGGAAAATCTGTAAATACAGGTTTATCAATTCCATGAAAAGTGCAGATAGTTTGAGTTTTATTACTGATTATATGGTATCAAAAATAAAATGTTCATACGAAGGTATGTCTACAACATTGCCAAAATATTGTTACAGCGACAATTGACATAAGCGTCCAGACAAGCTCGTTTAAAATAGGAGGACCATAAATAATCGATGGAAATTATGGATTTTGATCATAAAACTGGTGGAATTTGTTTTAAAGAAAATCGAACGATAGTGATAGAAATATCACGCACTGCATTTACATAAACTGTTATTTCCTTTTCGAATTGGGCAAGAAAAGGGAACCTTATCAATATCTGAATCGCCCCTTACGCATAAGGTTGGACTTTTGCTTGAATTAAATTATCTCGACGAATTAAGCATCGAATGTGCTTAGAAATAATTAACAATTAAATATAAAACCAAGTGACTATTCTAAAGGAAAACAGAGTCTACCCTTTTTTACTGCGTTTCCAAATCCAATAGTTGTAAATGGAATGGTACAGAACTTAGCAGTTACAATAAGTGTTTAATGAAATTGTCTAGATCAAATTATTACATTTAGAACGTAGGCCCTACGTCAGGTACGACACGCTTAAAGCCATATCTTCCCTACGAGGAAGCAAAAACCTGTTTAAATAATCTATAACTTGAGCCTTCTTATTATCAGTATGCAAAAGGACGGTATGAGTGAAGTTCTGCGGACAGCGTTTTTATCGATTTTATTACTCGTTTTTGTTTTCATTTTGACATTGAGTCGAATACACCCGATTCTTCAGCGGAAATGTTCTCTTATCTTTGGCATTGACTGTTATATATACAAGCCCTGATATCTATATACGGACGATTTCAATAATTTCCGTGACCGAGTGGAATTGTACTAGTTGTTTGGATGACTAGCGAAAATGAAAACATCATCACTGACGTCATCATCCTTGTAAACAAACCTTAATTTGACGCGGTCAACAATTAAGAATATAGAATCTTCTTTCATCAATTGTAGACTAACCGCGTAGTATATGCTTTTTTTACCTGGAGAAAACTTGTTGTGTTTTAGGGGGGAGACATGGCTTTAAGAAATGGTACAAACGTCCTTGACTATCCCGGCACTGGTGCTTGCAATCCAGTCACTGAGGCAGAGGCAAATCAGTGTTGTCGATGTTTTTTTTATCATTTTTCATTTGTTACACATTGATCAATTAAGCCTTTTGTGTAAGAATGCTTTATTTGTTTTGTTTTGTTTTATCGGTGTTTCAAATATATCTTCAGGTATAAAAATTGAAAATCGTATGACATTACTTTCGTAGTAAAATTTGTACACGAAAAGCTTTTCGAACTCTTGAATAGTTTTGTTGATAGTTTGATAGTTATTAAATTCTGTGCTATGCATGACACCCGCTCCATTTGCAGCCTTTCTTTATCATTTTTTTAAGTCTGTAGAGAATTTTGCGTTTACACTCGATTTTTCTTTCTTTCTTTTTTTTACAATCTTAAACGTGAACTGATAAAGGTTTCCCATGGCACACGTCACATACATATATCAGAATTTCAAGACCGACCAGTGGGTGGCCTATTAGACTTATGGTAAATACTTTAATTTGATTTAAATACGGGATAATGATTTAAATGGGGGATAATTACCAGCGATTTTTTAAACACCGTGCAATACATATCAAATAAGGTCTTACTTTTTATTTATTCTAATCGACAGCTTAATTGATGCAAATTTCTAAATTGCTCTCCGTCTTATCACGGATTAGGTAATAGATATTTAACAGCCATTACCACAATCCAAGCAGGGATTTGGGGCTGTCTTTTCTATAGCCCATCACGAGCCCAAACATTTTCCAAAGCTTTTTTTCACTCTTCGGGAAAAAAACACATAGTTTAATTAATGGGAATGCTTTATCTGTACTAAAATGGTATGATTCAAGCGCCACGAAAATGGGACCCCTATAAATGACTGTCAAAGGTCTCTATCCTTTACAACACATTACCACAGAGTTCCGCCCTTGCGCCCCGAAGAAAAATGGTTGTGGAAAGTGTTGTGCGAAATGAGAAATTTGTGACACACTTGAAGATATTGTCTGCAACTTCTTTTAATTTGGAAGAGTCTAAAATTGTGCAGTCTTCAAAGGGATTTACTCGTTACAAAAACAAACTTTGACCAGTGGAAAACTTGGCGTGGTCCAAATTAGTCCATTACAAAACCGTAGAATTTGAGGCTCGTCCAAATTGAAAAGTAGCAGACGAAAATTTCTGTTTAAGAAATTTTAGTTTTTTTTTCAACTTTTACTTGTTGCAAGCAATTTTACATGAGGTCAAAAAGCGTCATTGTATAAGAATAGGTTGAAAGAGTATACAGACTACTATTCAAAGTACGTTTGAAGAGACAAGAGGTACTACAATGGTACGGTAAAAACTCTCTGAGAAAAAGGGGTACCGAATCTGTCTTCTTACAACAGCAATTCATAGAGCTTGTAATTTTTTATCATAGCATTAGAAGGCAGTATTGAATGGAAACGGGTTAAAGTGGCTCCAAATACATATGGCGGTAAAGAAAATTGATTATTTGAACATCAAACAACTTTAAAAAGGTAACATCACAAAAGGCGTGCGCTAAAATATGAGAGGATTTACATTCCGCGTCTTAAAATCATTTTAAGACAAACATTTTCTGTGGGATCAAAAAAAGCATGTAAAAGCCAAATGTTACTTAAATATAGCTGACCGAATTTCATCGTAAAAGTTTCACTTTCAATATTAAAACCCTCAGCAGAATATTTCGATGCTCTAAAATATTCTTAGTTTTATGTGTTTTCTACAGCATTACACAAACCCTTTCCCGTGCAATTCCTGTTTTTTCGCGTCCTCGTCATTTTATCATTTAGAAAACACTGTAGAAAAAGAAACAATTTCATCCTTTTCCACAATATTTTCTATCTCACTGAATAGTTATTTTGAATATTAAATCATATTTAAATTTTCGTCTGCAAAATTTTGATCGAGTCTAAAAATTTGCAAAATAGGAAAGGGTTAAATTGCATCATTTTTGTTAAGCATTTTGATTGGTTTCGAGTCTTAAACCTTTTAACTGCAGCTTATTTAAGATGTAGTTATGGCGTTTAGGTCGCTAACTAGCCATTTTTTTAAAAAGGAATTTAAATGAAATGGATTCCTGGTATTTCTCACGCCAGTACTACCACTATATCCTTTCCTAGCCTCCAGCTGCTATCTCACTTAGGTTTACGATTATCCACACATTGGTGAGAGATAAATGTCGGAAAGGATATGTGCCGCCGCCGGGGATCGAACCCATGACACCCCATGATTGACCAGATAACCAGACAGACGATGTCGGGCTCATATGCTCGATTGAGCGAATTATTGGTAATTTGGATTTTTTCTAATTTTCAAAAAAAACATCGATACCTCCGTTAAAATATATATTCCTGTAAATTCACATTTAATAAACCCATTATTAAGTTCAACTCCTATCGTTATTGATAGGAGGTCCATCACACGAAAAGGGACCATCTGGTGATCCCGTGACAAAATATGTTTTCCTTGTCTGTTTGTTTGTTCGCTAGAATTGGGTTTAACCCATTACCAGACGGCAAAAATCTATACTTATCCAAATTGAAGGAAGTTGCAGACGACAATTTTAGAGTGTGTAAAATTTTAGATATTTTTCAACTTCCTTGATAAAAAAACATTGTGGAAAATGAACAAATTGCTTGTTACAAGCAATTTGTTCATTTTACACTATGTTTTCCTAATTGTTTTTCTTGTGGGTCGTCAAAAAGCGTTATGTTGTGGGAATAGGTTAACACCCATTCAGACAATTTTCATTTTTAAAATTTATTAATGTTTTTCTTCTGTACCTCTAGCACTAGGCTGCAACATATCCACGTGGCTGGCCGCGCGACTGCGATTCATACCAGCAACCATCGACTTCTATTAGATAACGAATCCCCTGTCATTACCACTGAACTAGGCAGAACCCCGGACAAATATCTGAAAATGAGGTTCAACCCATTACCAGACGACAAAATCGTAGACTGGTCCTAATTCAATGATCCTGCAAACGGCAATTAAAAATTTGAAGAAGTTCAACAACAACAACAAAGAACAAACAAACAAAAACTGTCTCGTATGATAGAAAATAGTGTTGATAATGTATAAGTTACTTGTAACAGGCAATTTTACATTTCCTTTTTTTCCCTGAGCATTTTTCTTGGGTTGTAACAAGGTGGGATTGTATGGGATTGGGTAAAGCCATCACAGGAGAGCCAGGGTCTATATATTAACAGAACGAAACTAAAAGTAAAGTGACCATTCTTATTTCATATGATCCACCATGACTGAAAAGTTACGATCCTGATTAGCCTGTGCAAAACGCACAGTCTGATGAGAGTCGAAACTTTTAAACTTCCACGATGGTTCATTTTATCATGAAGGGGGCATATAAGAAACATTGATTTTTTCCTTTTCACTTTTAATTATTACCGGCTCGTCAGAATTGATCTTTTCATTTATTTTATACGTGCCAAATTTCCTTTTAAGATCTGTTAATTACACGTAGACGAAATACTTGCTCATACGAGTCAAGTTATATGACGACATTGTCAAGGTAAAACTGACGTCACTCTGAAAATATACAAGACACAAGATAGTTTATTGACTTAAACTTTACAGTTTCTCGTCAAATTAGATACAATTCACAGAAAATGCATTAAAATGCATTTACAATGTAAACAAACGATCGATAGTATGTACAACTTGGAAGAGGGGCTAAATCAAAGATATTACCGTTTAACTATTACTTCAACTAAGTAGTATACACTAAACCAGATCTTCTTGAAAAACTATCTTTGGGAATTTCTCTAAATTTAAATGAATGACTTTGTTTTTCTGTATTCAAAAGAGAAATAGTTTTCAACATGTAAGGGTGCGTGTAATAGTATTTTTAAGTCTTTTTTTTTCTAATATCACTTAATAATGGGCACTCTAATTGAAAATGGAATTCGTCTTCTATTTCATTCATATCACATGCTAGACGCAACCGCTGATTTCTATCAATTCTATTTAAACCATGTCTTCCAGTTTCTATCCTCAGTGAGTGGGAGGAAAATCTAAATTTAGATATGTATAATCTCCACTTTTTGTAAGTAGGTCTAGGTATGGAGACAAATTAAAAGATTCTTTCATGTGTTTATATGTACATAACACTGAATTTCTGGGGATATCGTTATATATACTTTGATGGAACTCGTCAATTAATTTTTGTTTAAATGTTTGACAAAAATATTTATGATTCACACAATCATGACCAGACCACACGTAACCAAATCCGTGGTCGTTTAATAGTTTTTTAACATTACTACACCAAGTAACGCCGCTATTAAAAGCAAATAGCGCCTCATACGCAGATTTAATGATGATATTATTAGATACCCATATTTCCCCCGGTATCTTATTTTTTTACAATATCTATTTATATATAACGGGTATCTACTTAATTCATGGTATACTGCTGCATTAGCTGTAGAGCTTTTGACGTTTAACAATTTTTTACAATGTTTGAGACGAATTCGTTCCAATGAAGACGACTTTAAAAATCCATAAAATTTTACGAGAGTTGGACAAAATACTATTTCTATTTTTTCTCCGTTTTAAAACCAACTTTCATTATTTCTTAGAGAATCCTTTTTCCTAAAAACAATTACTTTCGTGGGGTTTTTTGGGGTTTTTTTGTGTGTTTTTTTTTTGTATTAACTTCTAGATCCCATTTGTTACAATAATTCGATAATTTAAATCCTTTGGATCCTCACTCAAAATAACCATATCATCTGCAAGGAGCAGGGGCAAAACCTTTAAATCATTTAGATCCATGCCGCAAGATTAGAAATATAGTTGTTAAATTTATAAAAGAGGTAGATTTTAGACCATTGCCTTGTGCTTCTTATACCTTTTAAAGTCAATATTCCTAGAAAATAAGACATGGAATACTACGAAAAAAAAAAAAAAAAAAATGATACAAAACCTCGTATTAGATTCCCGCTACGAAGGAGCTTCGAATGGCCTCTTGAAATATCAAACACTTTCCTAGGCAACTCGAATCAAAACACGTTTCTGATGTATGTTCGTATTAATCTTCAACTTGGAGTAAATAAAGATGATTGAACTATAACACAATAGTTCTTATTAATCGTAAACCAAAACATTGCGCACGTGAGTTAATAACGTTCACTGTATTATCACATTTGTTTTGTTCAAATAACCTGTTTGAAATAACGTCAATGTGTATAAATAATGGATCGCTGGCCCCTACCATTGGCCACACTAACTGATTCCGACAAGAATTTCTTCTTCGTGATCATGTCTTAGGGCCATATTTTGCAAAAATGTTTTGCCAGTTATGTGCAAAAAGAAAGAAAAGGCTGGTTGGCGACCTAAACGCCATAACTACATCTTAAAATGCTGTAGTTACTACGTTTAAGACTCATAACCAACCAAAATGCTTCTCAAAATTGTCGACATATGTTCGAGTTCAAATTTCATTTCCGGTCAAAATGAATGTTTGATTGGTCGTTTCTCTTCTTTGGTTGACAGCCGCGGTTGTCAGTTCAGAGTGAAATTGACGTTTTAGATTCGCGCTTCTTTTGTAAGCACAATTACGTTTATTATAAGTTTTACACAAAAAATTATTTCAAATGTTACGTTATGAATAAAATGACTTATTTGTTTTCGTTTTTAGTCTTTCTTGCAATTCTAAAAGTTATAAAAAAAAATCGACAAGGTTTCGTTTTTATCGATTTTAGAATGACTCGTTAAATAAAAACAATACAATTAACAATAATTTGATATCTTATTTATAACCACTCCTTATTTCCAGGTTTTTCAAACTAATTTAGTTTATTTGTTTAAATAGAGACTTAAAACGCCTGTGTGATAATTTAAATTCAAGTTTCGTCTATTAGAAAGGAGCAATCTAATTGGCCGGAAAAATATTCGTAATTCCGTGAACAAAATTTTGAGCACGCAGCTTTTTTGTGTGCTTGCGCGCAAAATAGTTCTATAGAAATGTATCAATTTTTTTAAGATATTTGCTTCTTTCGCTCGATGTTATGAAATTGTAAGAAATGAAGTTTTCACGGAGATATGAAACGCGTATTCAAACAGTGTGATTAGTTTTTTTCGTTTTATTCCTTATTGAAAACAAGAAGTATTTTTTTTTTCATTTCTTACATACCTTAAAGCTGTCTAATTCTTGAAGTAGATGAGCTAGTAATAAGCATGATTATTCTGGAAGTTTTTAAAATACAACTTGAGCGACCAAACAATTGGACATATAGTTTGAACAAAGCTGTATTTACGATATTTAGGCACCCAGAGTATATCAGTAATATTTTAAAGTGTGGTTTAGAAAGATCTACTCGACTACAGTTAACGATTTTGATATAACCAATACATATGATAAATAAATATATTTCGAAAATATGCTTGTTACAAATACACAGGAAATACCAGTACGGTGGGTTTTTTTGATCAGAGGAAATGAGTAGTATTGCTAGTGAGAAGTAATTGGTTCCTATGACAAAATTCGTGACGCCGGTTTACATACATCCAAACAATTGTCAAACACGAACATATGTTCAATCTGCGACAATATTTTCTCTCTTGTATCTACTGCTTGGGTACTCTAATGACAATTTTCGACAACAACAACAACAATAAGTTTCTGTTCGTGCTTTTTATTTTGCTACGGTAGAAAGCAGATATTAGTAATCTATTTTTGCATTCGCACCGTATATCAATGCACGATGCATTGTAATAAACTGAAATTATAAGGTCGAAAAGTGTCGTCTATTTAATATGGTGTCCATCTTATTCTATGAAAGTCAAAGTAGATAGAAATTACATTACGAGTATTTGAAGCAATATTGTAGATTCAAAGAGAATACCCACGCGAGCTATTTCAAGATTTGTGGATTTAGATGGAGTCCGTAGGCGTCCATCAGTGTAATCCAGTAAGATGTTAGTATGTTAGAAGAGAAGTAGTGCCCATTAGGTTCGATTTTTATCTTTTAAAACCTGTCTCCCCTAAACAACTGTACATTTTGAAAAATGGCGTAATACGAGGATTCTGTACAATTCGTAGAACACGCAAAGACTCATCTTAAATTCGAAAATACCTACCAACAAACCGCTTATCGTAGATGCGACCACGGTTTCAATAACGCGGTTCCATAATAATCTTTCAATTATATAGTGAGTAATTTGCCTTCTATTTCGAGAACTAAGCATACTATTTTGAATTAGCCTTTTTAACCTATTACCAAAAGACAACCTTTTGGACTAGATCCAGACAACTACTCAAATCATTTTGGGATTGAAAACTAAGGCCCAGATAGGATAGGAAGCATTGTGGAACAAGCAATTTCTCCTTTTCTCACAATGTTTTTCTTTAATGCAATTCTTCAAAGGTGCAAAGAAAGCGTGATTGGGTGGGAATGGGTTAAGCTTTTAATGGATCACGAAAGATTTAAAAGATATAAAAAATCTCTCATTAGTTTCTTACAGGTAATAATTGTCAATGAATATTGCTAATGTAATATTGTCCAAATTTCTTAAATGATATCTTAATCATTTGTGGGATGTCTTCGGAAAAGGATAATTTTGGAGAAGTAAGAAAGAGTATTGATCTTGAAATCTAGTTAGACTTCGATCAAGTGAATTTGGTTTAGCGTGACTTTCAGTAGAATTTCAGTAAAACCGCGGTTGGTAGATGCCCCCAACCACGAATTCCTGTCATTTTTCACACCAGTAACATGTAAAACTGCAATAATAAATTTGGGCCATAACATGTGTAGCTGCTCAGTCAACTTAACAGGCAAATTACTTATCATATTTTCATCGGTGAAAGAGAAATGAAATAACGCTTGTAACAATGCATTTTTCCGAACTTACGATCATGCTCAGGGATCTGGAATAGAAAAATACCGTCATACATTTACCTTTTACATAAACAAGGCTAGGCGAGAGGTTATGCTTAATAAAAGATTATCTATATGAAAATTGCCAAATTGTACACCAAAACGAGCATATCACTCTACTATGCCAACACGGACGCCCATCATTAGTTCTTTCAGTGCTTTGATGATTGAAGGAGTTTTGGCCTAATGTCATCAAATAATGTAATTACCCCTCGAAGTGTCAAATGTCCACGTGGATAACGCGCTCCCTGGTAACGTAAATCTCCATGGTTAAATTCTCAAAGATGTTTTCCTCCCTTATTGCACAAAGACGCATTATTGACTGTAAAACAAGGATTATATTGTTTGTTAAAATCTCTGGTGTGTATCTAAGACCCCAGACGAATTGTTTTCCAAAACAAAATGGCGACAGCCAGACTGTGTCACGGTTAGCCTCCATGTTCAATTGCCTTGTGTTTGTGCTGCGACTGGAAGCCATTTCGAGAACCAGTTTATTGTCAGATCGAATGAGGCAGTTTCACTGTGGAACTCGTCTATTGTTTCCTTGACAAATATTAGCAGCACTTAAGTTAATGATCCGGAAGATAACACTTCATTACAATTTCGTTATGTGCCTCTCACTCGACCGTTGTGCCCCCTTGATAAATGAGAACTAATAAAACTCCACGGGTTTCAAAGAAAGTTTTCATAGCAAAAAACATTTACATGTCATGTCCCTTTTTATCAAGGAATTATTTGAATTGTGATATTTCCATTTCTGCCATCTGACATGTTATCAATGGCTTATCATCAACACCAGATGAACACAACGTAGGCTAAAGTGTTGGATTTAATTCATTCACACATACATGTATATTTTCAGACTGGTCCAAAGTGAAAGGACTTGCAGTTGAAAGTCTTTAAGTTTTTTTTTTTATTCAAATCTTAAATTTTCTGGGCAGAAAATATTTTGGAAAATGAAGAAATTGCTTGTTGCAAGCAATTTCTTCATTTTACACAATATTTTCCAAATTGTTTTTATCAAGGGGAGCCAAACAGCTTCATTGTGTGGAAATGAGTTAACGTTAATTCTAAGTTCTATCAAGATTCCAGCGCTTAATTGGCTGATTGTTTCTTTAAATTACACTTCTATGGACACAATTTTGAGCAAGCAACTATTTTGTATGAATGCGCGTAAAGTAGGTCCATTAAATCATACGCAAACTTGAAAAATATTTTGATAAACGGAACTACAGTTTAGTTATCTGCCAATTATGAGAGAATGGAGGGAGACAAATAGCTAAGGCTATCGTTTTTAAGTAAACTGCATATGCATGTTCAAGTGAATTGCGAATGTGCTCGTAAAACAACGAGGTCTTTCAACTAACGACGTACGTTTTGAAACGAGTTTTTTGTTTGTTTGATTTTCACAAACTCTTACTAAATCTACCTCGTAATTTTCAAATGCAATCTGGACAAATCGTCTTATAATAAGATGATGTAATTTTCGTCTAACGAAATTCCCGCTATTTGATTGGCTAAAATATTTGTTTCATACTTTCATGTAAAAATAATGTATAAAGGATATTACACAAATCCCAATTCCCATCATAAAGATAAATGATCTATGAGAAGTCATTACTTTCATTTTCGTGTACGATATTGAATGTCGCATTCTGCCTTCAGTTGCTGTTTAAACATAAGGGACTAAACCCCACATTTGTGCGTGAAATGCTTAGCTCAAATGTAGGTACGGGTGTACAATCAATCTTACTCAGGGACCACCTCTATTAAGCGACCACTTCAAGTAAGTGACCTAGCCGCCGTCATAGCGCAGTCGGTAGCGCATCAGACTCCTAGTCTTCAATCATGCGATGTCATGGGTTTGATCCCCGGTGGCTGCACATATCTTTCTGACATTATGGTGGATAATCGTAAACCTACGTGGTATAGCAACTTGAGGCTAGGAAAGGATTTATTTGTAGTACTGGTGTGAGAAATACCAGGAATCCATTGTTAGGTGCTCCAGCCGCCGCGTTTATGACTGAAATACTGTTTAAAGTGGCATTACACCCCATTCAACCAACCAACCAGTAATTGACTACACTGGAAATCTCCTTTTCAAAATAAATAGCCTTCATAAAGAAGACGTCGCATTTGCTAAAAACTTGTCATACCTAAATCCAATGTCGTTGAGATTCGTTATAATCGTCTCAGTGAGACGATACTAATGAGTTCGAAAAACATAGATATCAGCGAGAATTCTTTAATAGTTTATGTATGCAATCGAAATAATTCTCATATATACCTCAAAAAAGATGCGTTTTAAGTGACCATTCTCTTAAGCGACCACTTTTTGGTCCTCCTATGAGTGGTAGGTTAATACAAGATCTACTATACATTACAATACTGATGACGATGGGTATATCGAATGCGCCTTGCTACCTTGAAAAGAGTACTTATTAAAGTCGAATCTGTTTTTCTTTTTGGAAGTTTAAAGCACAAATAAGGATAATATATACCTGCAAATTCATTACGGACATCACTTTAGTTTCATATCAGTGTTGGGAGAGCAAAATGTCGGAAACACAGATCGATTAACTCTATTCTTACGACATTTTGCTCGTCCAACGATGATCTCGTATATATGGGACCCGTCAGGCGAAAGGAGACCTCCCTGATGTTCCGTAAATAGGATTCTTGAAAAAGAGATATATAGGATCTAACGGAGGTCGACCGGATGTCAAGATTCCGAAAATAATTTTAGAGCAAGATAAAATGGTCATTCTAGATTTAGGAAATCATCAAAGGACAAAACAGGTTCCACCCTGGTGAGTCTTCGCATTCCGCGCGGACTGACCGGGATCGATAGGTCTCGCCTTACCCAATTGGGGTCCTTTTAGTCCGAAGGGTCACTGTGTGCACGTAACAATACGTAATAGATATATGTATACGAATATTTCCGACTTATTATTGGCTTCTAAATGCAATGCTTTTAATGTAGCTTTCATAATGTAGTAAAGTGTTTTTCAAACGATAAAGTAAAAAAAGAAAGCTATGATTGCATTCCCTAAAGTTTACACATCTGAAGTTCAAATATCCGCCATTGTGAAGAGACAGACAACGATTTGCGGCAATTGAGAGAAGCAGCGGTTGTCGGAATATGATATTCTTGTACAAACGAAACTGTAACCCGACAAGATAATAAATTTTTGAAATTAATCTAGTTACCCGTCTGACTGTTGGTCATGTGATAGTGGCTCAGACACGACCCCTGGTGGCAAGATGTGAAGTTATCATGGGACAAGGTTAAAAGTCAAACGGGTGATGAAAATGTAAACCTTTCCTTCATTCATATTTGGTTCCATTTCTTTTTTCAAAGTAGTTTAATCGAATATTTACAAAATAGGGAAATGGAAAACGATGAAAAAATACAAATGATAAAGTTATTTATAAAATGCTTCTTTTTGATCTTAAGATGTGTTTGAGAAAAATAAAATCTTTTTTTCGATTGTTTCCTGTCGCTAACCCATTCCCACACAATCTAGCTTTTTTTACAACCCTCTAGAGAAAAAAAGATTGGAAAACGTTGTGGAAAATGAAGAAATCGCTTGTTAAAAGGAATTTCTTCATTATCGACAATGCTTTCTACCCCAAAAGACAAGAATTTGGGAATTGGAATTTTCATTAATACGAAATTCTCTTCTGCAACTTCTTTGAATTTGGACCTGTCTAACATATTGTCGTCTGGTAACAGGTTAACCTACTCCCACTTGACAAAACCAAAAAAATAGCTCGGTCAATATTAAAAGAAGTTGCAGACGACAATTTTTAGTTGATGAAATTTTAAAATTCTTAATCTTTTGGGATAGAAAACATTGTGGATAAAGAAGAAATTACTTGTAACAAGCAATTTCTTCATTATCCACAATGTTTTCTAAACCCTTTTTACTTAAGGGGCGTCAAAAAGCACCATTGTATGAGAACGAGTTAAGCAAAGCATCGGCTCCGAGCTAGCCCTTGTAACCGTATGTTTGTGATCGATTGTTTTGACAATCTTCTCCAATAACTTATGTTAATAGTGGGGCTTTTGACACCAACCAACCCTCAAATTGAAAATAAACACGTTTCATTGACGGGTTTTGAAACTTTATACATTGCTTTTCAGCTTCTGACCTCTAGTCCATTGCCTTCAGAGGGAAACTCGACATGTCTGTTTGTACTTCGAAGCGTTGATGTACAGAGTATTTGGTTGTTGAGCGTTTATCACATTTAAGAGACGAAGAGAATATATTTTGTGTTCATGGAGGTATGAAACGAAAAACTAATCACACTATGAAAATGCGAAGCGAATTCACACATAATTGTGATTAGGTTTTTTGTTTCATACTTCCATGAGAGAGAGAAAGAGAGAGAAAAAAAAAGAATCTCTTCATTTCATATAATGTACTAACATCGAGCGAAAATGAAAATATTTTTCAAATGTGATACTGTTTGTCGAATTATTTTGTGCGGAAGCATACAAAATACCTATGTGCTCAATTGTTTGTTCGTGGAGAAATGATTTTTTTTTTTCGACCAATCAGAATCAGAATTCGGTTTTAATAGACGATACTGAAAATTAAATAATATGAAAAGCACTTTTCTTCACCTTTTATTCATTCTGACTATTTGAATGGACGACAGGCTATAAAATTGAACCCATTACCAGACATCGACATTTTAGACTGAAAAAAGTCAACGAAATTCCTGATGATAATTTTTAGTTGATAAAACATAAAAAAGAATTGCCTTTTGAGGTAGAATGCATTGATTAACAAGCAATTTCTTCATTTCCCCAACATTTTCAAAACTTTTTTCTCGGGAGGAGGGGTTGGTGTCGTAAAGCGGAATTGTGTGGGAATGAGTTAAATACATCATATATATATAGATGCAAAAAGATAAATGAAAAGATGGGTCAATAGAAACGAAAATAAATAAACAAATAAGAAAGAAAGAACAAAAGACAAACAAAAAACAAAACAAAACAAAACAAACAAACAAAAAAAAAAAAAAAAAAAAAACAGTCGAAATAAATGTTTCTGTCTAGTGTCAGAAAGGACCTAGCATAGATTATAACACAAGCATAGCATTGAATTGAGTTAAAGGCCGCTATGAACAATCAGTTACATATAAGTATTTCGACATACTTCTCTTAATTGTGAGCTTTCTGAGTTTCACTTGTACTAGGCTTTGACTCTGAAATGTCTTGCCCAAGGACACACCCATCACCAAGGCACGCCCTGGATTCGAATCCATCACTTCGGTTCACGAGTCCGCCGTCCTGGCCCCCAAGCCACGTAATACCTCTTTCTCAACGTGTATGATACCGGATCATTGTAAAACAACAACAACATCAACAACAAAAATCTACAGAAAAACCCCTCCTATAGTCATAGTTAAGAGTCGCAGTGAAAGTATATAAGCTTGTGCCTCACGTTCCCCAAAAAATTCCATGTGCGCCAATTTAGACTCAGATCAGCCTTTGAATTTCGCACAGTCTGATCATACTCTTCAATGTGCGCTCTATAGATATATGTAGACTCACTGTTTCCCTAAAGAATTAGCCAATCTTCTTAACTCATTACCA
This sequence comes from Fragum fragum, assembly GCA_946902895.1. Taxonomy (NCBI): domain Eukaryota; kingdom Metazoa; phylum Mollusca; class Bivalvia; order Cardiida; family Cardiidae; genus Fragum; species Fragum fragum. The sequence goes on along the minus strand of OX336370.1, from coordinate 60,197,322 downwards.
GACGACAAAAATTTAGACTGGTCCTAATTGAAAGAAGTTGCAGACAACAATTTACAAAAAAATAATGAAATTTTAGATTTTTCCCACTTTCTGGGTAGAAAATATTGCGTAAAATGAAGAAATTGCTTGTTACAAGCAATTTCTTCATTTTACACAATCTTTTCCAAAGTCTTTTTACTTAAGGGGCATCAGAAATCGTCACTGTGTTGGAATGAGTCTAAGCATTGTTTCGTTTTCAAAGCTACCCAATGTCTACCATTTACAAACATGTGGGGTTGTTGGAAATATTACCAGAGTCCCAATCGACGGATCGCTTGCCACGCCCACTGAGCTCCGAAAGGAAGTTCGACCGAGATATTGGACAGGTGTAATATCACATAATGTGTGGACAGTAACATGTCGTAGGTGTAATTTTCAAACCTTGTATTTACAGCTTTATTCAAGCTGTAGTTATGCGGTTTTAGAATAACACTAACGATATTAGAAGTAAAATGGTTGGTTGGCGACCTAAACGTCGTATCTACAGCTTGGATAAACTATAAAAACGACATTTAAGTCGACAAACCAGAAAAAAATGCTTCATATAAATGTCGGCCAAAGTTCACCTCCGGTCTAAATGAACAATTTGATTGGTCTGTCGATGTTGATTGACATACATAAATTTTATGTGTAACGTATACAATTATCCAAGTGATTTCTTTGGATTGCAACTGAAACAAGGACATGTGTAAAATATCTTGTTAAGTGGAGACACCACCAGTAAACGATTATAAGTGCCATATTGGATGTGTCGACCAATAAGATTGGTTGTCGGTAAAATTAAGATCAAATTAAGAAGTGTCATTGATATTTGTATCACGAACAAATTAGCGACATTGATCTTCTTGTCAACGACAACATTTACGACAATCACCAAATTTACGATAGTGGATACAGACGATATCAACATGAGATTAGTCCGTCAACTGTCAGATTGGGTTTCCTTAAGACATCTTATTGAATGGCTGAAAACAACTACACGGAACAACCAAACTCGTCTGTTCTGGAAAATTGCATTTTAAACTAGGGTTATCCCCATTGATGTAGAATCTTGCATAATTTCAAACGGAATACAACTTATTATTATTATTATTATAATCATTTTTACACTTTTTCATTAGTTGTTTTACCATTCATTTATTTTACAATGACACACAAAAAAAGGTACACAATGTATACACGTCGGAATTTCAAACAAGAAAGAAATGATGGCCATAAATCGCTCTCTTGAATTCACATTCTAATGCACACTCAACAACTCAAAGTAAACTCCTATATGAATATCTCAGTTTTCAGCAAGTTTAAGAATGAAAACACAATCAATTGACAATCATCTTGAGCAAATTTGGGAAAGATTTTCATATTATTTTGACATATAAAGAGGCGTATGGTAAAAAGGCTTCTTTTGCTCCCTATCATCTGAAATGTCACCATATTCTAAAGAGATTTTTCTGCATAACCGTGTAAACATTCAGCAAGTTTGAGAATGGTTAAGCGAAAAATTAGCCCCGTATGGTGGAATCTATTTTAAAAAGCAACAAGACTCGCTGGTCGCTTGATGATGGACAGACTGTCACTTTAGTCGATAGTTTTTCTCCTTTTAAGAACTTTTAACAAGTATGGACATGGCTAAGAAAAAGTTGTTTACTGTAGATTTGAAACAAGAAAAATGTCAATGAACCTATTCCCAGGCGGAGAAATTTTACACTGGTCCAAATTGAAAGAAGTTGCACACGGCATTTCGGATTGTGCTAAACTTGGAAAATAAGTGTCAACTAGGGTAAAAAAAACTTTGTGAGAAAAGGAGAAATTGCTTGTTACAAGCAATTTATCCTTTTCCCACAAAGTGTTTTCATGATCATATTTCTTTAGAGCGTCAAAAGCGTCATTGTGTGGTAATAGGTTAAGGACTTCCCTCTCCATTGAATTTAGATAGTGTAGGTCCTACCTACGATAGGGTCTTCCTCATGACCACACAAACATTTTCAGCAAGTGTAAGAAAAATTGAGCCGAACTGATGACCTATAGAAGGGTATCTCAATTGTTGACGACAGACGCTGGATATCTAGGACGGCATATATTCTGATTAAACACCTTGTGCTCAGGGAAGCAAAAACAAATATAAAAGTAAAACAAAACAAATCAACAACAACAAAAAAAGTCCTGTAGCTATTAAATAGTTTTGGGAAGGATTTTTTTGTTCAAATAACAAAAAAAGTTTGTAATTCCATAACAAATGAATGACATTAAATGAGCGCGGCCAAGGCATGGAAAGATAAACGTATTTCCCAAACTTCAGTATTAATCACGTTGAAATTTATAGTTTTTACTGGAAAACAATTTTATTGCGAACTTGCCATGAATTTACCAATCGCTCCGCCACGCCCATTGAATTCAACAGCAAGTCCCGCTTCTACATCTAACGGCGTTATTTTGCAAAAAGATGACCAGTTGCATGTAACAAAATAGTAGATAGAAAGCAATTGGATTTTAGAAAGTGACATTTAGTTATCAATAAAGGAAAGAGAAAACTTTTTTTCATAATAAGATGTAAATACAACTCGAATAATGCTGTAGTTACGGCATTTTGGTCACCATAGAGGATACAAATTTTCCTAAGTATCCTTAGCAAAGATACCATATATTGAAAATATACCGTACAAATATTTGCCTCTTCTTCGAGTCGTCTCACAAACCTTGTGTAATAAACTTGGTTTGTCGTTCAATATTCCCTGCAATATCAAATATTTCATCAGGCTAAAACAGTCGTATATGACATGGACCAGTGCCAACTCAATGACACTTTTCGACGCCCCTAAGAAAAAAGCTTTGGAAATCATTGTGAAAAATGAGGAAATTGCTTGTTACAAGCAATTTCTTCATTATCCACAATGCTTTCCTACCCGAATATAAAAAAAAAGAAAGAAAGAAAAAAGAAAATATGAGATTCCATAAGCTTTTAATTGTCGTCTGCAACTCCTTTCAATTTGGACCAGACTAAAAGTTGCCGTCAAGTAATGGGTTAAAGCTGGCTGATGAATTAATAGTTTGTTGTTGTTGTTGTTTTTGATGTTGATTTTTCTATTCTAAATAATTATGTCTGATCTACAGGGAAAAAGGTTGATAGCATACAAACGACACCAATTCGTATTAAGACCTAACAAGACGGAAAATAAGTATGACAAGGAGAGCGTTTGATGTTTGACGAGCCAAGACTAGGAATTATACATCAAATAGAGATGGGTTTATTAGCGGATAAACTCCTTTTTTTCTTGTAAACAGTTTACGTCTGAATTAGTCTCAATGATACTTTTAACCATTTCTATTAACTTTACCACTTTTTCCCCATTACCCATTTAACACTTGGTGAAAATGTCTTTTTGCAGTAATACTGAAGGTTGGTGGTTTCCCCCTTTAAAACGATCATCCTTGATGCTTCCCTTTTGTATTAAATCAAGATTTGCAATAATGCTAATGAGAAATGAAGAATTGTACTTTGGTTGTCAATGAATTTAATACAGAAGCGTGCTGCGGTATTTGTAAAGTTTGACGAATCTAAGGCTAACAGATATATGTGACATATCTTTGATGAAACGAACGGGTTACAAACGGTGTCGGTAATTAAATGGGATATAGTTAATTGGAAATTAACCCAATTCTGCATAATCACACTTTTGAATAAAGAATTGTGATAAAAAAGGTATTTATTTGTCATAAGTAATTTCATTTTTTTACAATGCTTTCTACCCCCAAAAAAGCACATTTAAAAAATTTCACAATTATATGTTCTTCTCTACAACTTCTTTGAACTTTAGACCAGTCTAAATTTTCGTAGTCTGGTAATACCATAAAGGGAGTAACGTTTATATATCAACGAAAATGCTATAAACAAAATAATTCACCAACCACCAGTCTTCAATTTTCTTCCTCGGTAGAGCTTATCTTAACCTTTGTCATCCTGATTCCGGAATATTCCCCCATTGGCAGGAGGATTAGACTAAGATCAGCCTGCACATATGTGCAGTCTGACCTTAGTCTAAACCACCTGTTTGACATTTTGATTTTAGAATTGTAAATAGAAATAAATAAATAATGACTCACAGTATTAGGCCTTCCAGCGCTTTAAGCACTTGATTTTAATTCAATTCAGAAAGTAGATTTTATTCAACATGGCAAGGGTTAATTACTTGAAATCACTTTTTTGTTGAACCAATGGAGGTAGACCATAGGCACCTGTTTTGTAATTCGATATTTTTCGTGTACCGTGTACAACATATTTTGAGTATTGTATATTACCAATATCGGCACAGTAACATTACATAAACCAAGGAAACAAATGACTGCGGTAGAGATTCTGACAGATCTCCAGCTTCTGAACTACATTACGAATTTACCAAAACTCAAACTCAATTCTGCTTTTTCAACAAACCCATCCCAAATAATAATAATAGTAATAATAATAAAATATTTTTGTTAATCAAGAAGTTCGTTGTAACAAGTAATTTCTGAATTGCCAACAATATTGTCTATCCTCTGGGATATAATTTCTTTTAGATACAACTAACTGAAAATTGTCGTCTGCAACTTCTCTCCATTCGGCCCAGTCTAAGATTTTGTTGACCGTATGTAACAAGAGACTTTTATTACTTTTCAGCAGAGTTTCCATACCTTATGATGAAACACCAGGACAGACCTTACCCCGATAAAGGTTTAAGGCCATCTGAATATCTGACAGTACCAAAAAGGGTAAATGATCAAATATTGATATTTTAATTCTGTCGGTCCTTTCATCTTTTGGCCGTACATATATCGGCGCATTAATATAAAATGTCGCTTTAAAATTGATATTATATTTTCGTTGCTTTAAAACATGTGTAAATTATCAAACATCTTCTCGCTGCATGGTGATTTCTTTGGGAAATTATTCCAAAACATTAGGCGGTTAATCGGCCTCAAATACGCCGTGTTCATTAAAGACTTAAGTAAATTTATATGTTAGAAATTCAAACAGATGAAAGAGGTTTATACGTTGAATTGATTTATTTGGTTAATACCTAAATGTGTCTTTTTGATTTCATTGACATACTTATGAGCTTCGTATAAATTTAACCCATTCCAACACAGCAAACTTTTAGACTGGTCCAAATTGAAAGAAGATGCAGACGACAATTTCAAGTTGATGGAATTTTGATTTTTTTTCGTCTTTTTGGATAGAAAACATTGTGGATAATAAAGAAATTGCTAGATACAAGCAATTTCTTTATTATCCACAATGTTTTCCAAAGATTTCTTCTTTAGGGGCGTAAAAAGGAGTGATTGAGCTTGAATGGGTTAAATTGATTCCGATGCAAATATAAAGGTAATTATTTTGAAGACTACTTCTTGTAGAAAATAAAATGAAGATTTTAGAGAGTTATGGTACAAAATGGGTATATTGTGAATCAAAACCTTATTTTGAAATCGAGCCGCCAAGGAGAATTGGAAGATTTCACGAGACCTAAATATAAATTTTCTACGCGACTAGGAGCTAATACACTGCTATATCATAGTTTTCCATTTATTACATTACCATAGAGTATTTTCTCTTTAAAAGATAAAAACAAACCCGTTAAATTTCCTGTAAATCAACCCGTTTAAAGCTTTGATACCGTTTATTTCCTCGACGTGACATCAATTTACTGCCAGTGGGAAAATAACGCCATCTTACCATATTCGTATCATTTTGTATATCTAATACGGATTTAGAATTGTGAGCCTGTCCCATCTACGCTGCTCTCCGATATTGGCTGTATCGTCAGATAAGGACAGGCTCGCCAGTCAAATACGAATTATTCTTTTAGCAGCCAGTTTGGTATGCTTCCGCACAAAATAGATCCAAGCAAAAAAGAATCAAAATTTGTATTTATTTTTTTGTTTTTTCGCTCGATGCTTTTAAATTGAAATGAAGAGATAGTTTTTTCATACGCTTCGCGTATTCATACAGATTGCTTAGTTTTTTTTTCGCAATAGACCCGTCAATTCGTGACAAGCTAGTTTCTCAAATAAAGAAGTCACTCACTTCAACATTGACAATCGATCGGCCTTTGTAACTTTCGCCGTTATATGCCATTCTAGATCTGTATTCTAGCATCACAGTTCATTATTTACATTTCTAATTATATTTCCTATATACAACGGTTATTTTATTGGGATAATGCGGGAACGCGGAAGTCACCTTACAATGGTAAACCAACGGCAAGATTGCAAAATGATGTACGCATTTCCGAGCGATTGTCGGCCAATGAAAGGTCGTGTTGTATTCAGACCGGAGCTTTATCCTTAGCGATAAAGCCCATTACCAGACGACTATTTTTAAACTGGTCCAAATTCAAAAAAGTTGTAGACGACAATCTTTTAGTTGAAGATGTATTCTAATTTCTTTTAATTTTGCGGTATAAAACATTGTGGATAAAAAGTCTTTAAAAAATAGAGTTTAAAAAACTGTTTTTTTTTATATGTATAATTTGAATAAGGCAGAACGTAGAAGCTTTTAAACAAGCGCATATCTTTATCCATTTCCACGTCTCCTTTTTACGCCCCCAAAGAAAAAAAAGCCTTGGAAAACACTGTGGGAAAAGAAAAGAATATGTTTGTATGAAGCAATTTCTTCACCATCCGAAATATTTTCTATACATAAAGAAGAAGAAATAAAAATCCATCAACTTGAAGTCATCGTCTGCAGCTTCTTTCAATTCGGACCTGTCTAAAATTTTATTTTGTTGGAATGGGTCAAGAAGAGCGCCCAAGAGAGTGAATGACAAATATAGATTTTATATAATTGAAATTCGGAGGTACTTAAAGATCCAAATATCACGTGATCTCCAGCAGAGTAATTCGAAATATATTCCAAGATCTAAAAAGATTGTATTCTTACGACTTATCAACTTACCGACTGAAATATTTCAAACATTTCTATATAGAGCGCGTCGGACTCTCAATCACTGGGTTCAGGGTTCGATCCCGGTCGCGGGAGATGATCCTTTCCGACATGTCTCTAACACCAATGGATGGATAATCGTAAACCTAAGTGGGATGAGCAGCTGGTGGTTCAGAAAGAGTGTAGTGGTAGAACTGGTGTGAGAAATATTCGGAAGTCAGGGTTAGGTGTTCCAGATGCCACGATATGACTGAAATACTGTTAAAAGTGTCGTTAAACCCTATTCAATCAATCAACTTATTATTTCAAGCAAAATCATGAATATATCCCACTATCTTTTTATGAATGGCAAATAGACATCTAATATTTGGGCCATAAACCTAATTCAAAAGGTTAAATTAACTTAATATAAAACAGACTTCAATAATCCTTTGTAACGAATTGTCAAAGAGATTCTGTATGGGTCGATAATCGTAGACCTATGTGGGATAGCAGCTGGAGGCTAGGAAAGGGTGTAATGGTAGTACTGGTGTGAGAAATGCCAGGATTCCATTGTTAGGTGCTCCAGCCGCCGCGATATAACTGAAAGATTGTTGAAAGCGGCGTAAAACCCCATTCAAACAAACAAATCAAAGAGATTCTGGGACTTTGATAGGGGTTTAACCTATTACCAGACGACAGAATTTTAGACTGGTCGTAATTCAAAGATTTTGCACGCGACCATTTTAGCTGGTGTAATTTTAAATAATTTTGTTTTTTTTTTAGGTAGAAAACATTGTGGATAATGATGAAATTGCTTGTCACAAGCAATTTCTTCATTTTTTTACAGTGTTTTCGAAAGCCCTTCTTTTTTTGGAGGGGGGGGGGGGGGCTTAAAATCGTCATTGTGTGGAAGTGGTTTAAACAGAATAAAATGTAAAAATGTATGCAATGTGTTTAACATAGAATTCAATAATTTGTTTTTTGTGTGAATAGCTTGTTTTCTCAAATACCTAGGATAACGCCTACATTACATGAATACTATACCTTTATTTTAATATTCATATTTTTTCACCCGCCACAAAAGGAACAATATGTTAATCTTTTGGAAAAAAAGCTGTAAACATAATACGGTAAAGGTTAGTCGTGTATTGTGTTCGTGCAGTCTGATCCGGGTCGTTTGGTGCTTTAGACATTATAACTTTTGGTGGACGAGCTACATTTACATTGTAACCATATCTTTTTATCCGTAGGTTTTTTATCCTGGAGCATTTTTTTCAAGTGAATAATATCTAATGAATACCACAATCATTACTTAGCTTTAAATGAAAATATTTATAATATCATTTTAAAAAATGAGAAAAACCATAAAATGTTTACTAGAAAAAATTGATTCTGTGAGCGATTTGAAATACTTTGTAAAAGGCGTAAACAGGTTTTGAACAGCTAAGGGTATCTGGTGATGTCGCAGGAAATAAGACATTGATTTCCCCATAATGAAAACCAAATATTGATACATTCAGACGGGATGGCTTTCTTCATCGCTTGGATATTGAGGACGAATTTCAATTTTTATTTCTTAGCATGATGTCTTTTTTAAAGCCGTTCTATTTATGACTTAATTAGCATAAATCAATTTTGCATGAATCACCGAGCAAATTATTTGTAACATTTAGCTAGAAGAAAATCGTTTGCTGTCACATCTGCCCTCCTTTCAATATTGACAGATCGCGTATGTCGATCAAAAAACTAATCGACCGATCAAATCGTTCATCCAGAAATGAACTTTGAACTCCGAATTTCGGCGACATTTATGTCATTAATTAATTTGTATTACCTTGGCGACTTAAAAGTCGTAACTACAGCTTATTCAAGCTGTAGTTACGACTTTTAGGTCGCCAATGTAACTGTTTTACTTTCTTGTTTCTCGTTAATTACCACAAATTTTGCAATTATCGAAGTCGAACTTCCTAACGGTGTCAGTGGGCCTGACCAGCGGTCAGTCAATTTGGGCACCATTTAAATACAGTAAGTCAGCTTACTTGGAGCGAACCACAAGTTTTTGCTTTCAACAACATTTTTTTGTAATAATTTTAGAACAAAAACGCTTACAAAATCAGATTTTTATAAAATATTACAAAAAAGATATTTTTTTTTTCGCTTGGGAGCAATTTTCACTTAATTAACATAAATCTATTTAACAAAAGACTAAGACTTGGTGTAATATTTAAAATCGGCTATTTGGTACCCATGTCTCTTTATACCCTTCTAAAATATTTTGTATAATCTTATTTTTAACGCTAGTCATTGATGAAAATTCCAAAGCTTCTTTTAAAAATCTAATGTAAAGCTCTTTTAACTAATTCCCACAAAATTCCTCTTTTTAACATCCCAGAAAAACATTGTGGAAGATAAAAAAAAATCATCACCGTAAAATAGTTGTCGTGAATTCTTTAAATCATGACTAGTCTTAAAGTTTGTTGTGTGAGAATGAGTAAACATCTATACTAAATCAGTGCATTCAGTTTTCAACAATATGACCCAATTTCAACCGTTTTATTATACATTTTATAGAGAAGAGGATAACGAAACATTTTCCTGACTACAGTAAATCTTGTATAAAGCGACCATTAATGGGACAACCAAAAAGTGATATCTTAAAGTATTTTTATGAAATGTATGAATGATTGGTTTGCTTGCAAAGCATATTCCGTGATTCTCGCTGACTGCTAAATTTTTGGGACTCATTACAATTGTCTCACATAGACAATTCAATGAGTACCAACAACATTTGATTAGGGTATGATATGTTTAAACAAATAAGACCACTTCTTTATGAGAACTTTTGATTCTGATTATGGGTTTTCGACTGTAGTCGCTTGATAGAAGGGGTCACTTAATAAAAGCTGTCGCTTGAGCAAGATCGGCATTGTTTTTGGTGTTCGCAGAACTTGAAAGGACGCACTTTTATCATCGGTGGGCGACCAAATATCGTAATTACAGCCACACTTGTAAATACGATAGTGTAAAAGGAAGGTTTTCTTACGTAATTTTCAAATTTTATTCACCAAGAAAGTAAGCACAAAACAACATGTTTCATAACTTTTTAAGCAATAACTGATTTGGAAGTTAATCCTTTCCCGAACAATCCCTGTTTTTTACATCCCTGTGATATTATACTTGAGAAAACCCCGCGGGGAAAAGGCTTATAACAAGCACTTTCATCTTTTCCCACATTTTTTTTCTATCGTTTAGGATGGCTACTTTTGAATTGTACCAATTTTACACTGTCATCTGCTACCTTTTTTTAATTTGGACGAATCTAAATTTTTGAGAGACAGTAAAGGGTCTTCTATGAAATATGGGTCTTGGGCCTTCCCATAACTCGTCATATTTTTTTTATCAGAATGACAAATTAATTTTGGGTGGCCTCTGGATTGTTTAAGTGTTAGAAGATCACAACTATATCACGTTTTCAAATTTTTACCGGCCGACGGATTCTTTCATAAACAACAAATATTTTGTATCGACTAAGGTAACACTTAAAGGTTTTGAAAATATGAAATTACACTTCCACAAACACATATCTAAACATTTCGTAGATATTTAGGTCGTAGGACAAGATACTCATTTGAAATAAAAAGGAACTTTTAAAGAAATTAAGTTAATCGCTATCTCGAATCTGCAGTAACTACGTCTATAATATTTGATTCATTCAGTCTCGTTTTCATTGTCCTGTCTATTTCCGGTTCCGTTGATGGTTTCAACATGGCTTCTATGGTGTAATTAGACGGTGGTTTAACAACCGGTTTATCGTGATTCTCGGGACTATTTACCAGGGAGATGGCCGGTAACGCAGCGGGCTTAATTGGTAATGGAATAGCGGGAGAATGGTGAAGCGACGATTTAATGATACTCCTATAATCAAGAGGATTTATATGTCCGTTTACTTGTCCATATGTACAGGCAAGAGATGATAGTAATTCTGCTTCAGATTGTCTTAAATTGGGGTATGGGATCATTAAACTACCGGCCGCTCCGTGAACTAAACTAGACGCAAACTGGCTTGCAAAAGCTGGTAACGGAGTCGGTGTTGCTAAGCTCGAGTTGCTTTTGTGCCCATGGCCTATAATATTTTCTATTGTAAATGGTTGTTTGTATGATGACTGGTTTGGCAAGTTGATGGTTTGAAATCCAGGTGGTAGATAGCCTGTATTGGCCGTCGCAGCAAGCTGTTGGAGCCTCATTCTAGCATCTTCGTGGATGAAGGGTCCCATATCAAACTTTTGTTGCGGATGACTCCTGAAAAATATACAGAAAAAAGGTACTATCTTCTATTTAACACATTACAAGACGACTTGTCCAAATTCAATGATATTTGCAGATGACAAATTTTAGGTCATGAAGATTGATTTTGGCTGTTTTTTACTTTTTGGGGTAGAAAAAAATTTGGATGATAAAGAAATTGCCTGTAACAAGCAATTTCTTCATTTTCCACAAAGTTTTTTAGGCTTATTTACATGGGGGTGTCAAAAGGTGTCATTGGGTAGAAATGGGTTAGGCGATATTTCTAACTTGAATTAGCGATAAAATACGATTCATACAATATAGTTTATTGGTATAGGCCAACGGACCACATGTTTTTTTTTAATATCACACAACATGAGAGTGATGGATGATTAGGACAATATGTGATTACGTAGATTAGAATTGAATAAAAAAACAGCCGCAAACTAATCAGGCATTGTAGTATTTCTGCTATGAACAGAGCAGACTTTTTTAGCTGTGTTTGTTGATTTTATACGATTGATTTTATCAATGAAGGGTTTAACCCTTTCCCGTTAATGGAAACTTTAGACTAGCCCAAATTGAAAGAGGTTGCAGACGACAATAAAAACTGGATGCCATTTGAAATGAAACCATCCTATGTGGTAGAAAATATTGTGGAAAAGGAGAAATTGCTTGTTACAAGCAATTTCTTCTTTTCCACAATGTTTTCTTGAGTATAAAATCACAGGAACGCAAAATCCTGTATTTGAACGGGAAAGGGTTAAAGCACCAGTATTTCAAAACAATAAAAAAAAAAGATATCAAATTGCGATAAAATGGAAAAGTAGATAATTTTCCAGCTGGAATGATATGGTAATGTAAAAGCTCGTCATCTAAGATGTTTTAATGAAGAAGCGAGAAACTAATTGTGTTGTCAATATGTTTTCGTATAAATCCTAATGTATTTACGCTCAATTTGATAAATAAGGTTGATTTCAATTCACAGAGCACTGAATCAACTCTACGAACATGTTTTACTATTAACGTCCCTACTTAATTTGTTCCTGTGAAATCGATGTAATTCTTAATGTTATTTGTAAGGAAATTTTCCTTATCAAGGTTTTTAGGCACAAAAGCAGTGTATATGTATTTGGAATTTTTGTACATTGCGTATGAAAACGCGAAGCGGTATTTCTTGTTTAAGTGATGAAGAGAATATTTTTTGTTTTCATGGAGGTAGGAACTGAAAAAACTAATCACGCTGTATGCTTCGCGTATTCATACATTGTGATTAGTTTTTCAGTCCATACCTCTATGAAAACAAAAACAAACAACAAAAAAAAAGTCTCTGCCTTTCTCATCAAGTTTAATATCATCAAGCGAAAAAGGGAAAAACGTTACAAATTTTGATACCTTTTTGTATGGGACTATTTTGTCAGGAAGCATACAAAAATGCTGCGTGCTCAAAATTTTGTTCATGGAGTTATGAATATTTTTTCAACCAGTTAGAACGCCCGTTCTTGATAGACGGAACTAAAAATTCAATTATTTTATAATATCACCAAGCAAACCAAAGCTAATATTTACTAATTTTTAATAAATTTGTAAAATTTTACTTTGAGCACAACTATCCGAAATAGTTGCAAACTCGAAAGTTTGGTCATAGAGGTATGGAAAGAAAACTGAAGCTACATGATCAGAACGCTTGATTCTTGATAGACAAATCTAAAATTAAATCATCAAACAATGACTTATGCTGCCTATTTATTCAACGAGTTCATTATTATCATTATTCATGCATATAACTTATTTCCTACCAAAATCTCTCCCCCCCCCTCTCTCTCTCTCTCACACATTCTCTCACTCTCTCCTTCTCCCTCCCCACCTCCTCCCCCCCCTCTCCCCTCTCTCCCCCCTCTCCCTCTCACACACACACACACAGAGCGAGATATCATCGTATGTGTTATAAAGAAAAGTAGTACTTGACTCTTTTCAGTTTAATTGATGTATCTTACATTGAGCCTTTGTTGTTCACGAAATAAAAGATACAAAGTTAATACACGGGAAGAAACGATTATTTATTTGTTAAGTAAAGATACAACAGGAGTTTTTTAGACGAAACCTCTAAAATTGGACCTTTCGAGACAACCTTTGAAATCGGAATCCTTAGTCTCGCTAAGATGAAATTCGGTAACGCAAAATAAAAGAAAGCAGTACTTATTCGACCAAAACATTGAGAGTCTTTCATTTGCACTTTGGCAACCCCTCTTTTTGTGTTAGTTACTGCGTTCAACCCAATTCGGTTTACAGCAAATCTGCCTTCCGCACATTCCGATCGGTATTTTTGAGACGATGGAAAACGAAAGTGAACCATGGGAAAAAGATGGTGGCGATGCATAGAATGCAACTCTTATAAAATTTAATTTGTATTTTTAGCTCGCAAAGCGTCAGCTTTGATTGCTTTAGTTAACAGACAAAATTTTAAGATCCTCTCAAAGTTCAACGACTGCAAACTGCCACAGGAGGCTTAACCACTATATGCTTACGCCATGGAAAAATAGGTCTTATGTATTTCAGGAATATTGCAAACTCCGTTTGCATGTTCATCTCCTAGGTGTTTATAGGTCACTTGAGTACACCGTGTTCAAAATGGATTTCATCAGATTTTACAGAAGTTGCACACGGCAATTTTAAGTTGTTGAAAATTCTAAGATATTCATCTCTTTATGTAGAAAACAATGTGGAAAATGAAGAAATTGCTTGTAATAAGCAATTTCTTCATTTTCTACATTGTTTTCCACAACTATTTTCTTGGGGGTGTATAAAAGAGGGATGTTTTGGGAATGGGTTAACTCCTTGGTTACTTTAACCTCCTTTCTTTATCGTGATAACGTTTGACAAAGAAGATTACAGAACAAAACCATGCTTTCCTAGCTTACAATACTTTCAGTGCTTTGATTTTCTACTAAGAAGACGATTTTGTGAAGACCGTAAAATGCAAGGTTTATCGTTATTCTCTATCGCGTTCGATTGGCCAGTCTACTTTGGAAGACGAAATCGGTTTCTATATAATTTGAGGTTTACTTCAGTGTTAGTTGTTACAGTCTTCTAAGCTTGAAATTGTCCTCTGTAACTTCTGTCAATTTAGACTAGTCTAAATGATTGTCGTCTAGTAATGGGTTAAAGAAAATCTTAATGGTAACTTTGATTCAACAAATCTTTGGGCGCTTAGTATATAATTGTTAGAATAGATCCAAGATGAGATTATTATCTTGGTGTTTAAGGTAATTCTTATAATAGGATTCGGATAAAAGTAATATTGTACACAAACGAACTATAATCAAGTGAAATTGGTTTTAGTGCTTTTAAACACCACCTGCACTTCGATGACCTTTCAGGGCAAACGTTACGATAACAAGAATGCAAGTCGTGCTCTAACACTTGTTTTACTGAGTGAATAATAAACAATTAATACAGACAAGGATCATGCTGCATGCGTTTGTGAACCGATTTTGTCTTCGATCGTCTGCTCATGTAGGAATATTCCTTGATTTGAAACAAAATTAGTTAACACTTTCCTATTTTTCAAAATTTTGGACCTGTAAAAGTTCAAAGGTTTTAAAGGCGAAAATGTAAAATTGATTTAATTGAAAAATAACCATTCAGTAGAGTAGATGATAATGTGGAAATAGAAGAAACTTCTTGTTACAAGTAAGTTATTTTTCTTCAATGCTTTCGCAAAAAAAAAAAAAAAAAAAAAAAAAAAAAAAATCCACGAATGTAAAAACCAGTGATCGAAATGGAACAGGTTAAAGAGAAGACCAATGCATTCTAACAAAATTTATTTACATAAATTGCGAGTTTCAATGAAGTGAAGTGCATTTTTCCACACTTGGCATTTTCCTAAAGCGCTACATTCTTGGGTCAAAACAGAAGAAGACAAGAATCAGTGTACATGTCTGTCTCTGTGAGAGTAATGTAATCGGGTAATAGTGAAATTATAGTTCCGCTCTTTTTGAGAACAGCATTTCGCCTTTAATCCATTCCCAAACAAAGAAAATTAGACCGGTCTAAATTTAAAGGAATTACTGACGACAATTTAAAGTGAACGAAATATTACATATTTTCAATTTTCTGGGAAGAAAACATTGTGGAAAATGAAGAAATTGCTTTTACAAGCAATTTCTTCATTTTCCACAATGTTTTTCTCGTTGCGTTACTTAGGGGTGTAAAAAAGCGGTTTGTGTTGGAATGGGTTAACTTACTCAAAATTGATATTATACAAGTACATGGTTCAACGGCTAGAGTGATCATCAGTATTTCCTAAAAATTTGCCCCGCCGGCGGCACATATTCTTTCCTATATTTGTCTCTCACCAATGGGTGGATAATCGTAAACCTAAGTGGGATAGCAGATGGAGGCTAGGAAAGGATCTGGTATGAGAAATACCAGGAATCCATTGTTAGGTGCTACAGCCGCCACGATATGACTGAAGTACTGTAAAAAGCGGCGTTAAACCCCATTCAAACAATCAATTAATCCTGAAAATTTGTTTGCTAAGTTACGGTTACTATTTATATATTAGAGACTCAACACATTTTCATAAAAGCAATTTTAGTCTTTACCCTCGCAATGACGCGTTTAAACGCCTCTCAATATGAAAGCTTTGGAAAACATCGTTAAAAATAAAGAAATGGCTTATTACAAACAATTTCTTCATTTTCCACAATGTTTTCTACCCCAAAAAACAAAGATCTTAAATATTTCATCGACTTGAAATTGTCCTCTGCAACTTCTTTGAATGTGCAATAGTCTAACATTTTGCCATCTGGTAATGGGTTAAACATTATATTGTGACACCGCCCTGGTACCACTCTGAGGTACAGACATGTATACTACACACATCGAAAGCACTTGAGTTATATTAGAGATAAAGAAAAAATAGATTCAAATAATATTGATTAATATAAGTAAATCCTGCATTAAGCGACAACTCATGAAACAACAAAGAGGTGGCCACGTATAAGAATGGTCGCTTAAAACACATTTTTGTGTAACACATGAAGGGTTATTTCTATTGCATACATAAACTACTACAGTATTCTTGCGAAATCCTTTGATGTTGGATCTCATTAGAATCGTCTCAGTGACTCTAATGAGTTTCAATACTCTTGAATTTAGACATATATTTTTAGCAAATTCGTCCACTTCCTAATGAGAGCTTTTGATTTTGAAAAGAGAATTGTATTGTGGTCGCTAAAAGGAGGTGGTCGCCTTATAGAGGTGGTCACTCGAGTAAGATCTACTGTATCGTCTAGATACCTGTATTTAGTATTATCCTTATTAAATGACCCTAAAAACCTAATACAACATTAAAGACATTAAATAGATGAAAAAAAATAAGTATAAAGTGATTTAAGTCATGTATCAATCAATCTTGTTTGTTGTAAACGGGTAGAACAAAAAATGGAAATACACCCGATTTTGGAAAATACAGTAATTCTAAAGAAAGAAAGAGAGTGCAGTAGGCCCTCCCATTCCCTGAAGGAATAAAACATTCAATAAATGCCACGATAGCATTAAAAAAAGTACATCATTATAAATATATATATATATATATTCTATTTTTCTTAAAATACCACACACACACTCACAAATGGAATTGCATGCGGTAAACACGAAGTGCCAAGTCTCATGAATGGCCATTTCGCCAATTCAACCTGATTTATTTTGTCTTAGTACCTTTTTGCAGAAATATTAGTTGCATTCCGCTTTCTAATCGATTTAACCCATGACGAGACAGCAAAATTATAGACTGGTCCAAATTCAAGAAGTTGCAGACGACATTTTTAAGATGGTTAATTCTTAAGAAAATTGTCTACTAGGTACGAAACAATTTGGATAATGAAGAAATTGCGTATTTCAAGCAATTTCTTCGTTTTCCACTTTGTTTTTCAGTGTTTTTTTTTCTTGACGTGCATAAAAAGGCGTAATTATGTGGAAATGGATTCAGATAAATTTTCATTGCATTATCAAAACATTACCTTCCTTGAAGTTGTGATTCTTCTACAAATAATTGTAGACAAAGTCTTCGATTGTTAAAGATGACACAGGATTTATTTATAAAAGTTTTACTGTCAGAAATTACACAATGCGATTTGTCAACTCCTTGAAATGACTCGACCCCTTTCCTGCAATTGACCAATCGCGTATGTCAATCAAGGAATAAACCGACCAATCAAATAATTCATTCAGCCCGGACCTGAGCTTATAAACTCCGTCATTGAACGCCAAATTGTTTACCTTTCTTGTTGATTTGGCGGCTTAAACGTCGTATCTACAGCTTTATCAAGCTGTAGTTACGGCGTTTAGTTCACCAACCAACCAATTTACTTTTTTGTTACATCCTACTGGCCATAAATTTTGCAAAATAACACTGTTAAAAATCAAAGCGGAACTTCCTGTCGGAGTAAATGGGTGGGGCCTAGGTAGTCAGTGGGCGGGGCCAGCGATTGGTCAATAGCGAATTAAACGAAAACTTTTCAAACGTATGTACTGATGGGCAAAGATAAACAGAAAATCATGTTGAACAGAATGTAGATTAAACCCTACGGAGGGTTGCTCTAATTTGGCTGTCGAAGACTTTGTCTAAAATTATTTGACGAGGAATCACAACTTCCAAAAAGGAAATGTTTTGACAATGCATTGAAACATTTATCTGAATCCATAATCACGAATACTCAAGCACGTCAAGAAAAAAAGCTTAGAAAACATTGTGGAAAATGATGATATTACTTGAAATAAGCTGTTTCTGCATTATCCAAATTGTTTCCTACCTAGTAGACAATTTAAATTACTAGCGGGAGATGATGAGCCTGGTATTTTAATATCGCGACTCCCAAACTACGTGTTCAGCGTAAAAGAGTTTCCGTTGAACGCCGTCGTATGTTTACACTCTGGTTCATTAGTCGTTATCTTGTTCCAAAACTTCGATGAATTTCATTGAAATTTCGTTTAATTCTTAACAATAAGTGTAATTAAATATTGACAGTATTTAAAAGCGTCTTTTGCAACGTCTGCGTGAATAACTTAACAATTAAAACGCAGTACATAATTTTTCGCAATTTAAATAGATTTGTTTTACATCTTTTCGACTATTGTATAACCATGAATTATTCAACCTCCACAGCGACTGTTTTAATAATAAAGTGCAATGAATTTAATTTTGGTATATATTTCTTCTTTTTTCTTCTTTTTAAAAGAAGCGACAGTGACATCTTAGATATACCCAGTCAGCACTTCAGCATATAAGGGTAAAAAGTCAATACACAAAACCAACATTAATCAAATGATGATGAAATAAGCTATATCGTAAGAAGGGCGAAAATGCAATTAATGATAAAAGAAGAAATTCTTATTTGCTCAACAATCACATGCACTCGATGAACCCGTCTAGTCGCATATTTTCTATGTCCACAGGTATTTATTGATCTAGTAAGACGGAAAGTAAAGTATTGAGTAATTAAATTGATACACTTATATTTACTTTCATCTTCCGTTATGCCACAAATGCACGCATCCCAATAGAAAGGTACTATTTTAATTTGTTTGTGGGAAATACAACCAAGCTACTTCCTTACCAAACAACAGAGTATTTGTCCTGAGTATACATCAGTTATAAATCACTCTGGAATTAAATGATCACCTTTGGTTATTTGGTTACCAAAGATAGCCTGAACAGAAAAAAGTAGCGACACTGGAACTGATTGTACATCAAATATAAACCACTCTGGGGTCAAAAAATCACCTTTGGTTATTTGCGTTAGGCTCCTAAGGTAGTCAGAACAGACAAAAGGTAGCTGGACTTGAACTGAATGTACATCAGTGATAAACTACTCTGGAATAAAACCGTAACCTTTGGTCATTTGATTACCAAAGGTAGCATAAACAGACAAAAATAGCTAGACCTGAACTGAATGTACATCAGAGATAAATCGCTTTGGAATGAAACCATCGTTCTTGGTCTTTTGGTGACCAAAGGTAGCCTAACAGACAAAGATTGCTAGACTTGAACTGAATGTACATAAAATATAAACCACTCGGGAATTCATCCATAACCTTTGGTCATTGGGTTACCAAAGTTAGCCTGAACAGACAAAAGTATCTAGACTTGAACTGAGTGTACATCAAATATAAACCACTCTGGAAATTAAACCATCACCTTTGGTTATTTGATTACCAAAGGAAGCCTGAACAGACAAAAGTATCTAGACTTGAACTGAATGTACATCAAATATAAACCACTCGGGAGTTAAACCATCACTCTTGGTCATTTGGTGACCAAAGGTAGCCTAACAGACAAAAGTAGCTAGACCTGAACTGAATGTACATCAGAGATAAGCCACTCTGGAATTAAACCATCACTCTTGGTCATTTGGTGACCAAAGGTAGCCTGAACAGACAAAAGTAGCTAGACTGGAATGGTGGTCTTGTATCCATCACCTCAAGAATAACGCTTTGGAAAACATTGCGGAAATGAAGAAATTGCTTGCATCAAGCAATTTCTTCATCATCCACAAAGTTTTCTATGCAAAAAAGACGAAAAAAATCAACTTAATTGAAATATTGTCGTCGGCAGCTCCTTTCAGTTTTGACCAGTCTAAAATTTTGTTTTGTGGGGACCGGTTTAAGTGCACAATGTTGCAATACGACGTACGCCATGTGTGTCTTACTTATCGGCGAATGGTGAGCAGTGAGCCTAGAAAAGGTGAGCAGCTGGAGACATGGATCGAATGCGGCTGTCAATCAAACGATCAGCCAACCAATGAAACGATTCATTTAGACTGTTAATTAACTTTGAACTCGGACAATGATCGCAATTTATTTGTTAATTTGGTGACTTTAAGTCGTAACTACTGCTTATTCAAGCTGCAGCTACGACGTTGAAGTCTCAAACCAAAATTTTTACCTTTTAATTACATGCTACTGGCCATAAATTTTGCACATTAACGCCTTTTAGAATGTCGATATTGCTCAGTGCCCCCTTTTTTATTCTCTTTAACAATTGTCCAAAATAAGACGATTCGATTGAGGACCAGAATCATATTTAAAATGACTATGTTTAAAGTTTTTTTTTAATTTAACACGCTGGAGGAAACTACTCTCCGATGGAAAAAAACTAAATCACATACCTCGGCAAATTCAGTTTAAATCTTTTCCTCCTCCTAAGAAAACTTCCATTCTCGAACATGTCACCTGCGAAGGGGTGGAGCGCCCAGTAGCTACCTTTACCAGGCCTGTCGGGTCGGCGAGGTATTTTTATAAAACAGTCATTAAAGGAGAGGTTATGACGTAATGAGTTTTGCCATCTCTGAGTGTTCTGTCTGTAATATACAAAGAATAATATGCTATAGTGACGATACTAAAACTTGTATTGGATTCAAGTCGCTACGGTCATTTTTTTCTACGCGACGAGATGGTTTTGTATCACTACTACATCATAGTATTCCATTTATTATATTCTAATTAATTTCAACCATAGAAGAAAAACATAGTAAAACATTATGAAATTATTATTGGCGTGAGGTCAATTTTATATCTAACAATACCGTATCATTTCAGAACAAGTTTGATACGGATTTCATGTCGAGTCCGATTTTTATCTTATTAGGAAATAATAAGATATGAATCATTCGATAGAAGTAAACGCAGTTTTCGAAGAATAATCAAACAACATTGCAAAACTCAGTCCATTTGAAAAAGATATACTTAGCAGAAATCAGTTCGCATTTTGTTTGTTAGGAGATGAGTCAGCCAAGGTTGCCCCATTTAACCCATTCCTATTTAATCTCTGATTTTAACTTCACTATTATATTTAGGAAAACATTGTAGATAAAGAAGAAATTTCTCGTCGCAAGCGATTTCTTCTTTTCCACAACATCTTTTAACCTACTATTGAATTTGGCCTGTTCTATTTTTTTTTTTCAAAACAGGATAGGATAAAGAAGTGGAAAGTGGTACTTGAGAATTGTGTCTTCATAAAAACACATAAATATCATAAAAGTATACTAAATTCAAATTGATTGATTAAATGGGGTTTAACGCCGCTTTTAACAGTATTTCAGTCATATCGCGGCGGCTGAAGCACCTAACAATGGATTCCAGGTAATTCTCACACCAATACTACCACTATATCCTTTCCTAGCCTCTAGCTGCTATATCCCAATTAGGTTTACGATTATCCATCCATTGCTGAGAGACATCGTCGGAAAAATATTTGTCGCCACAGGAAATTGAACCCACGACATCCAATGACTGAAGATTAGGATTCTGGTGACTGCGCTATGACGGCGGCTAAATTCAAATTGAACTAGAATCGTCGCAAAGCGGACTTATAACCCCAAGGCATGTTTTAACCCACGTAGCACAAATTACCTCGGGCCTACATTATCCTAGACAATAGGGCACCTCCTTAGGTCAAGGATAACGTTTGTATAAAAGTTTTAATGTCCTAAGTCAAATGAATTATGAACTAGAGCAGGGAAACATTCAATCAATTTTCATTTGTGATCTTGACCTTTGACCAAAAACAATAGTGTGCTTCCTTGGATCATTGGTAATAATTGCATTGGATTTCATGGTTGTAGTTCAGTAAGTTCTAGAGTTAGAATTCGAAGGTGAAAAAGTCTACGGGCTGAAAAACAGACAGACAGATAAACATTATAAAACCAATATATCCCTCTCTATTTCGTAGGTAATATATTAGCTGCGATATCTTACGAATACAGTTATAACTTTTTTTTCGTTTTTTTGAATTAGATATATAGATAGTGAGTTCTAAAAAATTCAATCAAAGGTTATTATAATGAATAAACTGCGTTAAAGTAACCCAAAAGACAAACCATTACAATATGACAAAATCTTAGACTGGTTCAAATTGAAAGAAGTTGCAGACGGCAGTTTCAAATTGGTGGAATTTTGAAAAATATTGCCTTGTAGGATAGAAAAAAATGTGGACATTGAAGAAATTGCTTGTTACAAGCAATTTCTTCATTTTCCACAATGTTTTCCATTTTTCTTCTTGGCAGTTTGCACTCGTTGAACTCGGAGAAGACCTGTTAACTTAAGCTATCAAAGCTGGCGCTTTGCTAGCTAAAAACGCACAGGTCCCTGGATCGCGGATCACATATATTTTGAACGATCTCCTGATATTGAAATGCAACCGGCGAGATACCGTGTGCTCTAAGACTAATGAAAATCCAGGTCCATTAAGTTATTTTTATGAACAAAAATATATGCTTCGAAGTCTTTCATTTACAACGGATAATAATAATAATCATCCTTTTTTTCATTCACCAAAAGAAAAAATGGTTTGCAATCATCTAATAAGGAAACGAAAACGTAATATGCCCAATTTGAATATAAAATAATAATCTCATCAAACAATTTTCTGTTTAGATCCATCATTTCATAAGGCAAAAATTAATGAATATGTGTTTTCAAGTAAGTTTAACCTTTTTCTGATTAATCCCTGTTTTTTTTACGTCCCTTTGATTCTATAATTGAGAAAATATTGTAAAAAAAAAAATTGCTTGTAACAAGCAATTTCTTCTTTTTCCACAATATTTTCTACCCTACTGAATGGTTATTGTTCAATTTAAATCCATTTTCAATTTTCATATGCAGAACCTTTGAAATTGGACAATTGTAAAATTTTGCAAAACAGGAAGGAGTAAATATTCGCTATATAAATCTTTTGTGATTCGTGTATCCAATCATTCTGCATGCGGTCTGACAAAATATTGTGTGTCATAACAGATAGCCCATCCAAGAAAAATGACATTTTTTCCAACATCGACTATTCATCTCAAATGAAAGAATATTGAAACTAAATTAAGATAAAATTCTAAAACTCTTTAGCGGGATCTTTATTTTCATTTAGATCTCTTCTGGTCTGATGTTATACATACATATACATGTACCTATGAAGTTTAGACAAAGCAAAAACCAGAGAATCGCTTGTTCATTTTATTTCTTAGGTTAGTGGAGTTAGTGAGTCTTTCTTGTCAAATTGAAAGCAACAATATTTCTAACTCTTATTTGGAAATAACGATAGTATAAACAACATAGAATAGAAGGTAGAATGGAGAACTATTCAAATATAACGAATTTCTATTTAACATTAAATTAATCTTATAGTGAATAGCGATCAAACCTTTGTAATAAGAATTTAATCACGCCCCCTTAATGATAATAAACTATGTTGTTTAATTTTCCCATTTCTGCTTGCTTCCTTCATCTTATTGTGGTTAAAAAATGATTAACCCATTCCCACACAACGACGTTTTTTGACGCCCCCAAGAAAACTGAATGGGAAAACATTGTGTAAAATTAAGAAATTGCTTCTCTTTAATTGGACCAGTTTAGAATTTTGCCTTGTTTTAATGGATAAAACATCTAAGGATCTCTGAATGTTTCGAACTTGAACAATCGGGCCATATGTGAAGTTTTTTCGATTATTATAGAATACAGATTTTTTTTTCGTTTTTTATTCAATTTCCATTGCTATAAGGTAAGCCAAGTGTTATTTTTGTATGTTTTTCATGCCTGGTTTTGCTTGCGTCTTCAAAATTATTTCTGTTGTATTTGTATTTCTACCAGACTTACTATTCCCTATTCATCCTTCCTGTCTACAGATAAACAAACTGACAGAATCTATGTCAGTTAAACTCGTTTAACCCTTTCCTGTATAAACCCGGGATTTTACGTCGCAGTGATTTCATACTTGAGAAAATATTGTAGAAAAAGAAGAAATTGCTTTTGTAAAAAGCAATTTCTTATTTTTCCACAATATTTTCTACTCCACTCAATGGTCATTTTTAAAATTCAATCCACTTTAAATTTTCGTCTGCAAAATCTCTGAATTTAGACAGGTCTAAATTTTGCACAACAGGAAGAGGAGCAAATAAACACTAGAATAGTCTTAGGAGTATTTTCCTATGACAAAAGTTGATTGGATGGAAAACAATTTACCTGTTCTAAATCTTGCACTAATTTCTTTCTTTCTTTTTCTTTTTGGTAGTCTTAAAAAAACAGATTAAAGCTGGACAACCGAGTCCAAAATATACTTTTGACATACAGGAAAGTCGTTATAATAAAAAAGTTACCATCAAATATATCAAAAAAATATTTATTCACCTATTATCAATTTTATTGTGTTATTTTATTAGTTTATATCATTATTATTTTTCAACATACTCTTATTCCTATCTTTGATTCTTTTTATCATGGCTTATCAAAAGCTTTCATTAGTTTTTATTCAAAACTATTATTGCTCTGATTGAAAAAGTTTAGCTACTTCTATTTGAAAATATAATTTTACACCGAAGTATCTATTGAATATTTTATCATCGTCCAAATTTGATTAATGAATATATGTTAGTCAAACTAAGGATACAAATCGGAAAAAGGCATACTACCGTAATGATTTAAAGCAACACGAAAACTTTAGGGCAAACTTACTATTCTTACTCATTCCAAAATAATCACTCTTTCTGACAATTACCCCCCCCCCCCCCAAAAAAAAAAGAAAAAAAACTTTGGAAAACATTGTGGCCAATGAAGAAAATGCTTTCTAGAAGCAATTTCTTCATTATCCACAATGTTTTCAACCTTAAAAGAAAAAAAAAAAAAGAATTTTCATGAACTACAAATTTACGTCTGCAACTGCAATTTACGTTAAAACTGGACCAGTCTATTTTTTTCTTTATCTGTCAAAGGTTTAATTAGTAATGAGATATTTAGCCGAAACAAATATATTTACCTATAGAACGGGAACTTGTCCATAATGAATTTATAGATTTCACTTAAAGGTAACATCTTTTCCCGGGATGCGCTGATGGCCATCGCAGTTAGAGCAATATAACTGTAAGGTGGCTTTTGGTCGTTATAAGTGTTCCGTCCCGGACGTGGCATTGTTCTTCATATAGTATCACATAAATGTTTTCGTGGAAATAAGATTGTAATGAACTATCACTTCGCGTTGAATAAAAATAAAATAGTCTCTTGGTCTTTCAAGAAAATTAAGATAAATCATAAGATTCAAATTACTTCATATGTATATTCTAATTAAAGCGTTTAAGTAAATATGAGAAATTGAGATAAAGATGTTTTAATGAAAGTTTCACGTTCGTTTTGTCTTTTGTTTTTTTTTACAAAATGTTACATCTTTCTATGTGTTCAATGAAACACAGTTCAAACAGAGACTGTGTTCAAAGTTTTGTAAATTAAAAAGCCGCGCCGCCGCTCCTTTTAATTTCGAACAAATATTTACACCTCTCTAACTCCCAACAAAATTCCAAATAAAGATTTTTGAAAGGGGGGAATGCTGTCTATTTAAAGCTTCGATACACTTTCAAAGAAATGATCAACGAGGAAATTTGATTTAGTGAATAAACATTTACCATATAACGCCTCCCTCCCGCCGTTCTATTTGGTTAGAGACTAGAGTTTTCATCGAAGTCTGCCAATCATCCAATAGGAGGCGCGGCCTTACTGCTATAATGCGGAATGAATAGATATCCCGCAGCAAATAAAATTGGCGGATGGTGACAAACCGACTTGAAAAGACGTTTTTGTCAAGTATTGGTCTTTTGACCAAACACGGTAAAAAAGATTGTAAAACGTGGTTCATTTAACAAACAAGTATAGAAACAGGTTATAGCTTCGCTTATCCTTGATACAGGGAACGACTTGCTATATGACTTAGATTTCAAAAATCAGAATTCATCTGTACATAGAGCTATATATTTTTGCACGGTTTTACTTGTCTTAATTATATCACAATATTCATTTACCCATTCAATCTTATATATATATATATAAAATGGCGGACCCCGGATTCCTGTAGCAGGGGTTAAAATCCACCAATGGGACCCTCGTTTTCCTAATATTAGAAAAAATTAATTATCCTACGTCCATGGAAATAAAATGATTATGCTGCAAAGTGTGTGGGGGGGAAGGGGGAGTTCAAACAAACCACCATCTCCTCTAAATCCGTCACTCGTACACATACACTGAACATAACATTTTGGAACGTTCTTAATTAAGAATAGGCAATTTGTTTTTGGCTTTTATAAAAAAAAAACAAAAAAACAAAGCATTTACCTAGCCGTTTTCGAATTGATAGGCAATAAATGATAGTGATTAAGAGAGTACATCGTATACATGTACACATATACTGTACTCGATTTTTCGGTTCTTTCGATTAAAAAGCTGCTACACAAACCGATCATAGTAGACTTCCTGTTTAAAGTCCCAGTTAAACTTAATCTCAGACAGAGTGATTCGAAAGATCCAGACTCTCTAAATTCATATAGTTACGTCTTATCGAGAAAATCTAATCAAATTGTAGCTAGCAGTTTTCATCCCCCGCCGTTTCGGCGAAGGAGATATAGTAATGGTTTCCGTCCGTCATTCCGTCATTTCAGTCATTCTGTCATTCTGTCATTTCCGTCACTAAGCTTGTCCGGAGCATATCTCCTAAAGTATAAACGCTATCAATTTGAAACTTCATAGGTGGATAGATCTCATTGAGGAGAAGTGCAGTGCACAAGAATCATAACTCTTGCTTGCATAATTTTGGAGTCATTGCCCTTTGTTATCTTAAAGACTAAGATTTTGTCCGAATCATATCTCCTAAAGTATAAATGTTATCAACTTGAAACTTCATAGGTGGATAGATCTTGTTAAGGAGAAGTGCAGTGCACAAGACCCACAACTCTTGCTTGCATAATTTTCAAGTTATTGCCCTTTGTTGTATTTAAGGCCTAGATTTTGTCCAGAGCAAATCTCTGAAAGTATAATAGGCTTTATTATCGAACTCATTGAGAAGAAATGAAAAGAGCACAAGAAACCTAAATCTAACTGGCTTAAGTTTACTATCAAGCTTTTACGGCGGGGAATGGTCATGTCCGACATGGCTCTTGTATTTTTTTTGAATTCACAAAACATAGAAAATCTCCTGATCTATGTCAGAACGGAAAGAAATCTGTTTTCGGACCAAACACTTAATCATAAATGTTGATGAAATTGGTATAAAACCAACCCCACACAGTGACGCTTTTGCACACCCACAAGAAAAATATTTGGGAAAACATTGTGTAAAATGAAGAAATTGCTTGTTACAAGCAATTTCTTTATTTTACACAATGATTCAAATCCAGTTATTGTTTTCTGTGCTTTTTTTCCATTAAGGGATTTTAAAAAACATTACTGCCTACGCTCAATAACTACATTTTTTCTTATTTTTTACTATCGAAAATAAGCCATTCCAAAACCCGCCATCACTACTCTGCGAGAAATAATGGCTTATAAAAAGGCGTTGATGAGGTCAAAGTGTTGTGCGGCCGAATGACAAATTAAACAACAAATTATCCGATCCGATTCCAAATAAAACATTATATGAAATTCTTGGTTTTTATTGCCGACACTCAGTCAGTGCCCTGATTTAGTGGGGTTATTTGTTGGCAATTTGAGGAGACTTCCAACTTGGTCCCGAGCAGATAATGGCGCTCTATGAATTTCATAAGAGACGACCCGGAAGGGGAAATATAAAGCTTCTCGCCGAGACAGACTGGTGTCAACAAAAATTTACAGCCATCCGGAAGTGACGCAATTTTCAGATTTAAAGGGATCGTCGTCTGTTGTAATATTTCGTATGGTGGCATAGAACTGCCACCACTTACCAGATAAATAGCACGAAAAAATACTGTCAATACGTTACTCTTTTTTTAAAAGTATGATTCTAACAAGATAACTAAGTAAATATTGTTATCGTGTTTGCGTTCTTTAGCTGTCACCACTTTTCACCACTTAAGATAACTTTTCGTGCAAAGTATGAACGCTATCACTATATTTTTTCATAATAAGAACTTGTTATGATTCATATTGCTATAACTTACTAGATAATCAACACTAACAAAATGGCGGCTATCGTTTCTCCCTCCCCCTTTTTACGTGAAAGGTTTTCTGATTTTAACATAACTTGAATTTCGCCATGTAAGTGCTCTGGACATTCTAATGATATCGTCGACTTGTAATTTTGACGATTTTCCATTTAATCATTGTTCTGAGTAATTATCTTAACCCTTTCATGTTTTGCAAAATTTTAGACCTGTCCGAATTCAAATGTGTTGCAGTCGATAGAAAATATTGTAGAAAAAGAAGAAATTGCCAATATTTCTACGGAAAATGTAGGATATGTCTCATAATAATGTATAAAAGAACAATGGTTTAAATTTAGACAGGAGATTAGTGGTTTTTGATAACATACGTACAATGTTCTTTTAGTCCCGTTTTTACATGACTTTCTAAGGAAACAACAGATAAGAGAAACATGTGACTAGAAAGTTAAAAAGAACTTCAGTTCTATTTGCATTGAGATGCCTTTGTTTAAGATCACTGTGTATTAATCCTTGAAGAATTAGAAATCGGATCCAGTTTAATATTAACCTTCCAGTCTATGTAAATACCCAGCCAATTGTCTGTTTGTTAAATTCTGAATAGATTCGTTTAGGGTACGTTTATTAAACACCGAAATTAGTCCTGATTGAGCAGCATAATAATCATAACAATAACATGTATATGGGGATTAAAGTATTATGATAATATATTTAGACTTCAAAAGAGTTCACTTAAAGATGTATAACATTTATTTAAATTGAAAATTGGTTAAATGCATATATGCGTTCAGATGATTGTACCAGTTTAGATAAAATTTATGAAATACGCGAAGCAGAGTCGTACACATATATATATAAAATAATTAGAAATGAATATATATATATATATATATATATATATATTCTATTCATTTCTAATTATTTTATATAGCATCGAGCGAAAAAAGCAAAAACCTTACAATTTGATACTTTTTGTATGGAACTATTTTGTGCGGAAGCATATAAATGGCTGCCTACTCTAAATTCTATTTCCTGAATATTTTTTTCGACCAATCAGAACGCCCTTGTTTGACAGGGGAAACTAAAGATTAAATTAAAACACGATATAGGCCTTCATTTTGTTGCCATAGATTATTTAGTAATAGGTTAAGCTCCAGAGAAATAATTCTTCACACAGTTATCCGGTAACTTGGCAAATTAAATGCGAGTTTACGTGATGTCCGCCGTTTTTTATTTTACATTTTTTTCGCTAAAAAACAAATCAAAACGATCTTTTAAGCGATGGAAATTCCAGAATACTAACTCAATAAAATTCAAATTAAGAGATGAAGAGAATATTTTTTGTTTTCATGGAGGTAAAAACCTAATCACACTGTATGAATATGTATTGATAATTTTTTGTATGGGACTATTTTGTGCGGAATCATACAAAATCACTGCGTGCTCAAAATTCACGGAGTAATGAATACTTTTTTTTCGACTAATCAGATCGCCCGTTTTTGATAGACGAAACTAAAAATTAAATTATTTATCTGGTACCTTGACAAATAACGGTTAACATGAAAAACTAACGAGTTATCCGCCGTTCCTTTTCATCGTTTTCTCGTGAGTGGTGATAATTCTACGCCATTACCGGTTTGTGCGAAAAATCTAGCTATAATAAATCAGCAGCACTGATTAAAAAATCGCTCGACGTTGCAGCATTTTAGACGAAGGACATTAACCCTTGTCATGCTGAACCCGAAATATTCCGGTTTTGGCAGGAGGTGTAGACTAAGATCAGACTGCACTTATGTGCAGGCTGATCTTAGTCTACACCTCCTGCTTGTACTCTTCCTGCCAGAGTTGTTTATGAAGATAATTTCTAAAAGAAATATTGATTTTTTTAACAATAAGTTCTATCAGTGCTTTCAGCCCTTTGATTTGACAGCATTTCAGTAAGATCATTTTTACAGCATGACAAGGGTTAATAGACGCATCGCTGACCCCGCCTACTCAGCTCCGACAGTATTTCGAATGATATATTTTACGGCTTTATTTACATATATTGAACGGTCAGTAACAAGTAACAAAATAGCAAAATGGCTGGCTGGCGAACTTAATATCGCAACGAAACTTTGAATAAGTAGTAATTAAGACGTTTTAGTCACCAAATCCACAAAACTGCTGACAATCAATATTGCAGTTCAAAGTTCACTTCCGGTCTAAATCAATGATTGATTGGTGTATCAACTGTTTGATTGACAATTGATAGATCGCTGGTCCCGCCCACGCCAGTGGAGTCTGTCAGGAAGTTCCACTTAGATACCTAAAGGTATTATTTTGTAAAAATTATGGTCAGAAGCATGAAAATGAAATTTAAAATGGTTGGTTGGTGACCTAAACGTCGAAAATACTGCGTGAACAAGCTGTAGTTATGACGTTTAAGTCACCAAAGCAACAAAATTGCATCACTTAAATGTAGGCCAATATTGGAGTTCAAAGTTCACTTCCGGTAAAAAAGAACGATTTTATTGGTCGTTTGAGTGTTTGATTTATAGCCGCGACTAGTCAAATCGCCAACGTCAGTCAAAATCAAATGATCACTCTTACATGATCAAATCGCTTATTTAGGCTTGACGCGCAAATGTTGCCCCGGACATATATGTCAAATTATTTCAAGGTTGGTTACTTGCAAATTACAACCACAACTTATTGAAGCTGTGGCGACGACGTTTAGGTCGCCTACCAACGATTTGTTTCTAATTATATGTCCCCGTCCATACATTTTTAGCTAGCAAAGCGTCAGCTTTGATAGTTTGAGTTAAAAGACAAAATCTTGAGGTATTTCATGAATATTGTAAACTCTATTCAAATTGAAGAGAACTCTTTCAAAAGCATGCTATTTAAGCCATTCTCACCCAATTTCGCTTTTTAAAAATCTCGAGAAAAAAGTTTTGGAAAACGTTGTGGACAGTGAAGAAATTGCTAACAACAAGCAAATTCTTCATTGCCCACAATGTTTTCTACCCAACACGGGAAAGGTTTTCTAAATTCAACCAACTTGAAACTGTCATCTGCATCTTCTTCGAATTTGAACCTGTCTAAGATTTTGTCATCTTGTAATGGGTTAACTCCTGCGTTGATTTAACCTCGTTTATTTATCCTGATAATCTTTAACCCATTCCCACACATGAAAATTTTAGACTGGTCCAAATGGAAAGAAGCTGCGGACGACAATTTCAAGTTGATGGAATTTAAATTTTCTTTGTCTTTTTGGATAGAAAACATTGTGGATAATGAAGAAATTGCTTGATACAAGCAATTTCTTCATTTTCCACAATGTTTTCCAAAGCTTTTTTCTCGAGGGGTGTAAAAAGGAGGGATTGAGTTGGAATGGGTTAACAGAGAAGATTACTTAACAAACTTTGCTTTGCTAGCTTATAGTACTTTCAGTGATTTGATTTCCAACTGATGTTGTTCGATATCTGTCGAACTAGCGTGTCTAAGGTCAGTGGGCGTGGCTAGCGATCCGCCTACCTATACAAAACCAATTTTTGCTTCATAAATGTATCAGGCGTTGAAGATGTTCAAATCTTCCCTTCTAGCTTTTACCAAGTTTAACCCATTCCCACTCAACAAAATTTTAGACCGGTCCAAATTGAGAGATGTTGCAGACGACAATTTCAAGTTGGTGGAATTTTATTTTTTTGTCTTTTTTGGTAGAAAACGTTGTGGATAATGAAGAAATTGCTTGATACAAGCAATTTCTTCATATTCCACAATGTTTTCCAAATCTCTTTAATTTGGGGGCGTAAAAAGAAGGGCTTGAGTTGGAATGGTTTAAAGACGGTTTGCTGTTTCTAAATCATCCTGTTTTTTACTTTCCACAAGAAAAAAAGTTAGGAAAACATTGTGGATAATGAAAAAATGTCTGTGATAAGCAATTTCTTCAATATAAACAATGTTTTCAAAACCCTTGAGACAAAGATATTAAAGATTTCACCAACTTAGAATTGTCGTCTACAGCTTCCTTTCATTTTGGACAGGTTTATAAAATCCTCGTTCGAGAATGGGTTTAATAAAATATACCGTGAAATGCATGCCGTTGCAAGAAAATCATTATTCGTTTCTGGGTTCACAGAATCATTAAGGTTTCACTTTGATCTGCGGTTTTGAGTGTTTCAAAATGCCATATGATTACTATACAAATATAGCAACTGATAGAAAATAATGATCATAAAACACATGAAAAATTATGAAAATATGTAAATTCAAATATTCAAGGGGCCCGGTCTAGTGGACCGCTGGTTTCTTGTTTACTAAACCATTGACCATGTTGACATGTATTTTACCTGCCACCAGTAAATGGGAATGCCCATGTTTTAAATGTCTACGGAATACAACTCTGTATTTTTTAGGTTTGGGTTGAAATTGTTTTGAAAAGTCAATGCGAGATGATTTTCTGTTTGCTGTTCAGAGATAATTCGCTTGACAAATGTAGTGGCCAAAGTTTCAAACTAATTGAACCCAGGACCATTGGAGCTATACTCATGACTGTTTTAACGTTTGTCATGCTGAACTCGGAATATTCCGGTTTCGGCAGGAGGTATGGACAAAGATCAGCCTGCAAATAAGTGCAGTCTGATCTTGGTCTACACCTCCAGCTTGCAATTGTCCTGCCAGAGTTGTTTATGAAATTGATTTCTAAAAGAAATATTGATTTTTGAACGACAATTTCTATCAGTGCTTCCAGCCCTTTGATTTTATAGCAATTCAGTAAGGTAATTCATACAACATGACAAGGGTTAAAATCGTGATGCAACTATGACGCCGAGAGACAACTCTAGTTTGTTTGGTTTGGTTTTAACGCCATTTTCAACAGTATTTCATCTTTATCACGACGACCTGTGTACCTAAGTATGGCATCCTGTTGTTTCACAGAGTTTCACATACAAGCACTTACCATTTCACTTTTCCTGTCCTACAATCAGCCATCGAAATTTAGCAATGACAAACGCATATCATGTTAGCTATACGGCTCGATTTTGGACGAATCGGCTAGACTTGTTAACACAAAAATAATCACAGAGAGTTTGCTTTTTCAGGAAAATTAAAATTCACGGTTAATTTTCCAAACAAAACAGAATACATTCTTTGTGGGACGGAAGCGTCTCTGAGGAACTCTATACGACATCTTCTTTTGTGAATCCATGAAATATTGGCGGAGCTGTAATTGCCTTTTGATAGAGATCGTCCATTTTAGGTGATTGATAAATCATCGGTGATTGGTAAATAAATGCTTTCCCAAGCAGACGAGAAGTTGTGGGGCAGACGACACTTGAGAAGAGAGTAAGGTTTAGGGCTTTCCGTCACGAGCATCTTCTTTATTGTTGAAGTGTTAAAGCTTAATACAATACTCAAATTAACAAAAAAAATATTCTGGTTATTCCGGGGGAAAAGAACTCTTAGAGAAACAGTGATAACCCATTACCAGCCGACAAATTAAAAAAAAGACGACTGGTCCAAATTCAAAGAAGCTGTGCATGGAACGTTCATTGTTTTAACGAGAATCGAAGATGAAAATAGATCATTTGTATTGTTGCTGAGATCTCGTATTTTCACAAATTTTCGAATACACACTTTGTAATGAATTGGGCAAAAGATTCCATCAAAATTATGAAAGATAGGAAAAAACATAAGTGACTGCAAACCAAACCCGTAATATTTAAAAAACAACATCAAGCTATAATCGGGCTCCATTTTTGTTGTTATCCATGTCCCTCTAAAATTCCCATCTCCTGCCATCTTCACGGTATTCCTGACTGTATATATCAGAATGTCACGTAACGACTACCCTCTTGTAGCTGACAAATGACATCACTTGGTAACGGTTAATGTCAACATATCCTCTATACAGCCACCAAACGACCTTTCTCCTTACAATGATGTTCACTCTTGAGAGCGACATACCTTTATCCTTATAAATGGGATTTAAATCGTTTTGTAACAAGGTGTCAGTGATTTCAAGTAATGGTATACAAGGCAAATCTCCAGACGCCATTTTCGTATTTTGTATGTAGAACCAAGGATAGGCTATATCAATTCTATAACCGAGAGATCATATAAAAAAAAAAAAACCACACACACACACTTGGGATCTTAGCGATATACCATATAAACTGTATTTATTACATAAAATATTCCTAAAAAACTAACCTGGGTTTATAAACACTCATCTCCGGAACGGGTTTTTCCAACATCAAATCCGTGTTAGATAATACCTACGGTCAGTTGATTATTTTTATATATCATGAACGGTACTAGAAAGTGTAATAACTATACTTTTAAATGATTTCTAAGCCTATTTTTAAATTCATAACAGCGTAAATGACGTCACAACAAATACAATGACATCATTTTACAAATGGCGTATTTTGTTTGTAACGCAAAATAATATCAGAAGAAAAATATGAAAAAATCTGTTATTTTCATCGATTTATTGTAAAATTCAAGGCCGTGTTATAGATAGAATATCAATTTTGAGTTCATTGAATAATATCGAATTTATTAAACTCGTCATGTAAAGTAGATAAAACTCGACAGAGCCTCATTTCTTTACCTTTTTATAGATGAAAGGTTTAATTAATTCGGTATTCAATGAGATCCCACTAATACTATATCCTGTGCTTGAGTCGCCATATATGTACACGTATATCGATAGCATAGTGTAAAAACGCCGATATATGGGTCCGTGAGAGATAATTCCAACAATTTCACGAGAGCATAAAGTACAGACATTGAGCAGTCTGGCCAGCCATTCAGGGAATTCAGAATGTTCGTTGACCCTCTAAAAGGTCAGTATCCATCATTAGAGCACTTAGTGAAGACTCTAATCTGACTGCGGATGCCCAGGCTGGTACGAGTCTTCACTTCGCGTACATGACTAAGTGATAGAACTGTCAAGGGAATGGTCACATTCTCTTTATTTGCCATTTTGGTTAAAATCATTACATGTAGAATAAAATAATTCGCAAGAATTGTGTTACCAAACTAGTGTACCAACAGTTTCGTGAGCTAAGAAAGTCGATTTGTAATAATGATTCAATCTTAGCATAGACTTCTAGTTGGCTGTAAATGCAATGGATTGAACGTGTTTGAAAGGTTGCTATTTTATATAGAGTTACTAATAACAGTATTCTTAAAGTAAAGGATCGCTTCGTATCGTCAAAAACAGGCACTGGGTCGGGTCCGGATATTTACAAACATTTGGGTTACACAATGGTGTCACGCTTTAACCACTCGGTAAGTCAAGTGTGATAAAACACGCCGAATATTCGGTAACAAAATACATAAGAGGCAGATCATGGATTTGCATTTATAAAAATAGTCCTACCAACACCTGCCAACATGAGAAATAAATCATTTTGTTTGACAAACTCTTGGTACTCTAGCATTCCTGTGGTAGCTAATCGACTTTTTCCTAAAACTAATCAAAGCATAGAGAAT
This sequence comes from Fragum fragum, assembly GCA_946902895.1. Classification (NCBI taxonomy): domain Eukaryota; kingdom Metazoa; phylum Mollusca; class Bivalvia; order Cardiida; family Cardiidae; genus Fragum; species Fragum fragum. The sequence goes on along the minus strand of OX336370.1, from coordinate 60,161,670 downwards.
ATTGAAAGTGGTCGTCCTTGATTGCACAGTAGTATGATATGCCCGTTTTGGCGTACAAACTGTCTCTTCTTATATAAGTGTTTTCGTCTCGCTGAGTCCGGTCAGCTTAATTGCTGATATATGATTTCATCTATTTAAGTGTCAAGCGTATGAAACTAATAAATTGCTAAAAGCAAGGGAAAGCAGTGCAAAACAACATTGGAAGATGTTAAAACAACCTTGTTGAATAAAACACTCCAAAGTATACCTCGACTACATAAATAAAAATATAGAGTAAGTCTTGTCCAGCTTCGTGTAGTCGCCGTCATAGCGCAATCGGTAGTTTATCAGACTCCTTATGTTCAATAATGGGGTGTCATGGGTTCGATCCCCAGCGGCGGCACATCCTCTCAGACATTTGTCTCTCAACAATAGTTGGATAATCGTAGACATATATGGGATAGCAACTGGAGGCTAGAGAATGATGTAATGGTATAGTACGGGGAAATACGGGGAATCCATTGTTAGGTGCTCCAGCCACCGCGATATGACCGAAATACTGTTAAAAGTGGCGTTAAACCCCATTTAATCAATCAACAAGCTTCGTGTATCGTCACACAGGTTGTGTGTCGAGAAAGGAAGATCGAAAAGACCTATAAGTACCCTGTTAAGTGAAGGAAAATGTACACAGTGCCAAACGTTGGAGGACGAATATCACTTTGTTATTGAATGTAGCCGTTATGAATCGCTGAGAAAAGAATTTTTACCGAAATACTATTGGAATACCCCCAACAAAAATGTACAAGTTCATCGAACTAATGAAAAGCGAAAATTTAGCTTGATTAAACGATTAGGCAGTTTTCTTAAGAAAGCATTCATGTTGAGGAACGAGATCATGTACTCAAATTAACACAACCAACATCGCAGACGTCCTAAAATGCGGTATAATATTTTCCACTGTAAAAGCCGTTGTTGTCCGTGTTGCTTAACCTTTTTATAACACGGACTGTAATACCTGTATCGGGCGATCACGTAAAGAACGCGTTATGATTATAAGCCCAGTCTGAAAATAAGAGCATGTAGGTGTAACCTATTATATAATGTTATTCTGGTCGATTAATGCAAACGGTCACACAATAGAGAAAGTCGCTCGAATAAGGTGTACTATTCATGTATAGTTTATTATCTTGAGATTTTCAGATATAAATTGTTACTACATAATTTCAATAGCAATTCGTTTAATTAACCATAAAGTTAATAATTCATTTGATTTTTAACTAATTAATAAATATATATTTGTAAATGTGAAGTTGAAGTATTCTCGTCTGCTACTCCGGATTATTTGTTTCGATTAAGCTGAATACATGTAGACTATTATCATTATTGTTTAAGCTATTAAATCAATCATAAAAGCTGGTAGCCTTATTCATATATCGTCGATGGGCAGCCGAAACCTCGTAGACACGGCTTGTATAGGCTCCAGTTGCGAGGTTTTGGCGATCAATCGAAATCGAAATACATTTACATTAATACGCCTGAATAGCCTGAACAGTATATAATTATTTGACTATTTTTACATGAGACTCCATAATTTGGCATTGGGTATGAAATTTTCATTTGCTGTTGATAATTGATATTGTATCGTAATTCTATCACCTTACTTATTTAGATAGAATAGAAAGCTATGTAAATATGCAAAGTCTCATGCGAACACAGATTACTAATTCATGTGTATCTAATCACTCTCTTTACACGTTGGCAAAGTATATTTTAGAAAGTTGTAGTTAACATTGATATTTGGTTATTTCGAATATTGTCTGTAATCATAATATATCTGTTTTGGAATTTTATAAAAAAAATAATGTAATACTTATATGACGGTCAAGGTTTTTAAGTTACAATAAGTTGATAGTACGAGATTTCGATCACCCTATGGCTTGTATGTCAAATTTCATAAAGCCAATCTTACATGTACTGTTACAAGTATTGCATTGTCATTTTGAAATGGATTATACTTGATACATTGGCAGCCAAAACATTTTAGCATAGAAATTAGTAAATTTGTTAAACAATCATATTATATGTGAACTCCTTAAACCATTTCTTGTTCCAATTTGAAATAACGGAGTATAAATGTATCATTTTCATTTAATAGATACAGAGATTTTTTGTTTTTGTTTTGTTTTCATGGAGGTATAATTTAATTGTTAGTTTCGTCTATCAAAAACAAGCGTTCTGATTGGTCAAAAAATTGAATTCATACCTCCATGAACAAAATTTTGAGCACGCAGTGATTTTGTATGCTTCCACACAAAATAGTCCCATACAAAAAGGTATTAAAAGATGTAGGTTCTTTACTTTTTTTCGCTCGATACTATTAAATTATAAGAGATGAAGAGAATATTTTTTGTTTTCATGGAGGTATGAACCGAAAAACCTAATCACACAATGTATGAATCCGCTTCGCGTATTCATACAGTATGATTAGGTTTTTGGTTCATACCTCCATGAAAACAAAAATATTCTCTTCATCTCTTAAATGAACCGAAAATACTGACACTGACACTGTATGAATACGTTTAAGAAAAATATTTTATTATAAATGGGCGTCTAATAACGGATGAAATCCACCAATATAAAACAAAAACGTCTTTTGTTTGGTTTTTTTGTTTGTTTGGGTTTTTTTTTGGGGGGGGGGGGGGTGTACGGATCTTTATAGTTGTTAGAATGGCTGTGTTCAGAAGGGTCATATATAGACCTGACAATAGACATTTATGTACGTCTCCCTTGAACTACGTCTTGTTCTTTTGATAATGTAGATATGTTCCAAATTTGAAGTGATTGTTTTCTGTATTCATGGCGATTTAGGGATTTGCGTTTCACGAATTCACCTTGAGTAGAATTGACCAGTCGGAAAAAGAGTAAAGAACGTGTGTGATTCCCCGCAAATTTATGACTCGTAACAATGGATAAATGTATGGTAATAAAAAATGGCTGAGAATTGATTTTTCTACGAGCATTTTTGCAAAAGTTGTAAAGCAACTCGGAGGATATCAGGGCGTTTAATCGTAACTTTATTTATCGGCTCAGAAATTCGACTCCATGCGTCACTATTATTAACCTTTTATCAATGTTTTAGAAAAAGGACGGCTTGTAAAGCGTCGATTTTTTTTTAAATTCCGAATTCTTAATTTAAATGTAATGCAAAAAAGGGGGAAGAGAAGAATTCCGTCCATTTATTACTAGAGATAAACGGGTTTTTTTAAATAAATTTCTACCCTTTCTACCCTTGCGTGATTACAGCTGCGATTTTCTTCAGGACTAAATCAGTGACACCCCATTTTTTAAGTTTATTTTTCATTTACAAACATTGAAGAGCACTATATGTCTGAAAAAAAAAAGAAATGAATAAATACACTGAACAACCAGCCTTTCCAATAAATACGAAAAGATACTCGTTTGTAAGTTCATTTTAGTTATTTTGAGTTCATTCTTAAAGCGGTTCCTCTCACAAAATAATGTTTTACTATAAAAAGACATATAGAAATACCACAGTAGGACAGAGTGAATCGCTATGGGTGTATGAAATATATATTTAAAGAGAAAGCGGTAGAAATATTGGTTAAATCGAAAATCTTAAAATTTTGGTAACGCCATATGAACATACCCCCCTCCCTTAAAAAAAAAAAAAAAAAAAAAAAAAAAAAAAAAAAAAAAAATCAGCAACAAGAAAGACTCAAGATCCCTGTCATAACCCATTCCCACACAACAAAATTTTAGACCAGTCCAAATTGAAAGGAGCTGCAGACGACAATTTCAAGTTGATGTAATTTTATTTTATTTTTTTTTTGTCTTTTGGGGTAGAAAACATTGTGGATAATGAAGAAATTGCTTGATACAAGCAATTTCTTCATTTTCCACAATGTTTTCCAAAGCTCTTTAATTGCGGGGCGTAAAAAGGAGGGCTTAAGTTGGAATGGGATAATCGGTGTCGTTTTATACAAATTATTAGTCCGATTCGGTGATCTTATTTTTCATTGCTTATTTGTATCATGTATGTCTTAACCCATTTTCACACAACAAAGTTTTAGACTTGTCTTAATTGAAAGAAACCGCAGACGACAATGTCTAGTTGATGTAATTTTAAATTTTCGTCTTTTGGGATAGAAAATATCGGGGAAAAGGAAGAAATTGCTTGAAACAAGCAATTTCTTCATTTTCCACAATGTTTTCCAAAGTTTTTTTTTCTTGAGGGGCTTTAAAAGGGGGGATTTTGTGGATATGGGTTAATCTGAACACAGCCTTAAATAAGAGATTTATATAGAAAAAATCTTATTGTAGAAATTGTCTTTAGCAAGGCTGATTTCCGCCGAACAGTATAGACTCTTCCAGCAAGTGCGGCCACATCTATTCTGGCATATATGGATCTCCACATGAAAATAACTGAACGGAATAGTAAAAAACAACAACAGAAAATATATTTTATTTACACTTAAGTATACATTATTTTACAAAATGGACAAATATAAAACAATTACATATAATAAACAGTTAAATACTTCCGGCTAGCCAAAATGAATTTGTGAGGTTACAGTTATTGAATGGAAAATGATGAAAAAAAACTTTACTTTTTTTCTTCTCTTTTACAGGGGATAGATGAAAATATAAGGCCTGTAATGAGTTGAGTAGTAAACTTGTGTTTAATTATTTCCAACTAGAGTTTAAGGTTACACTTTACAAATTAATGGGAGCGTATAAATCTATTGAAGATACTATCTAACCTATGACCAAAGACAAATATTTTAGACTAGTCCAAATTCAAAGAAGTTGCGGACGACAATTCAAATTGTTATGTAACAAGCACTTTCTCCTTTTCTTAGGATGCTTTCTGCCATATTTGGCAAGTATTTTACCATTTCATACATAGTGAATAAAGAGAAAGATGGAGAATGAGGGGGGGGGTGTCTTTTTTTCATAATTGAATTTTATCCCTAAGTTGGTAAGCTTATTTTGTCCAAAAACGTCATTTCTAAAGTTTGTTTCTTGAAAGAAAAATAGTGACAAAACCCTTTCCTGGTTAATCCCTTGATTTTACGTCCCTGAATTTTTTATACTTGAGAAAATATTGTGGGAAAAGAAGAAATTGCTTGTAACAAGCAATTTCGTCTTTCCCCACAATATTTTCTACCCTGTAGGTTGGTTACTTTTCAAATTACCTTCACTTATAATTGTCGCCTGCAACTTCCTTGAAAATGGACAAGTCTAAAACTTGGAAAAAAACAGGAAAGTGATAAAAAAAAGAAAGAAAAAGAAAAATGTTCTAACGTAAGTTCGAGATCCCTGTCAGCACTGTTGGTAACACGTTGTTCTAATGTTAGTTCGAGATTCCTGTCAGCACTGTTGGTAACACGTTGTTCTAATGTTAGTTCGAGATTCCTGTCAGCACTGTTGGTAACACGTTGTTCTAATGTTAGTTCGAGATTCCTGTCAGCACTGTTGGTAACACGTTGTTCTAATGTTAGTTCGAGATTCCTGTCAGCACTGTTGGTAATGCGTTGTTTTCTCAATCCTGGGGTAGTTCGAACGTGGTCAACATTCTTTTCCATGATTGACCAATCGCGATTGTCTATAAAATATTCAGCCGACCAATCAAACCACTCAGTTAGACCAGAAGTGAGTTTTAAACTCCAACATCGGCCGCCATTTTGAGTGAAGCTTTTTTGTTGATTTGGCTTCTTAAACGTCTTAACTACAGCTTATTCAAGCTGTAGTTACAACTTCCATGTCACCGTCCAACCGTTCTACTTTTTGTTGCATGCTATTTGCCGTAAATTTTGCAAAATAACGCCTTTAAATATCGAAGCGAGGCGTATTGTCGGAGTCATTGGTCGGGGTCATCAGAGTAAATGGATGGGATCAAGCGGAGTAAATGGGTGAGACCAGCAATTGGTCAATAGACTCAAGTATTCGCGACATACGTCATCTGTCTCTCACAAACGATAAAATGATAAGAAGTTTCCCTTTAATGGATCAGCATCTGGTGAATCTGGAAGACTGTTGTTGTTGAATGGGTTTGAGGAGAGACTGGAAAAAATGGTTAGGTGCGCCAACCGCATCGATATAACTGAAATACGGTTGAAAGTGACGATAAATACCATACAATCAATCAACCGATAGTCCAAGACAAATTTTACCTCATACATGTCTTCAACCGTCCTATCACTTTGTTTCTCTTAAGTTTTGGGTAAGATGAATTTGTAAATCGAAATGGTTGCAATACAATATTTCTTTGTGTCCTAATCAAGCTAACGTTTTCTTGAACGTAACATTAAACTAGAGATCATTTACTATCAGCTTTCTAATACAAACGACTCAGACCGTTGATATATCCCCAAAAGTCAAACTTTGTCACAATTTCTACTAAAGATAGAGGTTTTAACATGGTTAATATGATTAAAGAGCAATCTTGTTGCCCACTAGGATCCGATTATAAAACGTCTAATGCCAGGCTGTCAAACGTTCCGCGTGACTAGCTTCTTGATGCCTGAATTTGGCGCGTGCCGTCCTGGAAACTTTAACTGTAGGCTCTCGGTTTTTGCATTCTGGTGTTTTGAAAAACTTAATCGAACACGTGCCTACAATAACACAGTTCGTCTTTGGTTTGTATCAACAAGATCGAAACTCGATTATCTGGAATCATTGCTCTGAATTATTGTCAGAATATTGCATAAATCGTTCCCGGTAATAATGGTATACTGGTGGTAGAATTAAGTTAGGGCCTGATTGCCTTCCCCCAACTCGGATTGCAAATATTTTTATTGTAAATTAGATCTGGTTCTAACTACGTTTGCTTGTTGTCTCGATTTAACGGAGTTTCTGTTAGTACAGTTTGACGTCTAATAAATCTGTGTTTGTCGGTAATATGTTTCCAATTTTCTCGAAACCAGACACCCAGTAGGCCTTTCTGGCTCGTGGTTTTAACCCATTATCAAACAACAAAATTTTAGACTGATCCAAATTCAAGGAAGAAACCGATCGAAGTTAGTTTATTTTTATTGTCATTTGTGAAATAGTAATCGTGTGGAAAAGAAAATATTATTAGAAAAGGAAACGTCTTTCTAGAAAATGCATAATTTAAGTATTTCGACAAATCTATTTGTAATAGTAGCGTTTTAGATTTATCCGAGTGTTTCCGGCAAATAAATATAGAGTGAAATTAATTTTCTAGCATGTTTTTTATCAAATATTTGCAAAACGTATCTTTTCTTGTGATGTTTAAAATCGTTTTTAGATTGCGAGATGAAACTCTAAATATAACACGAAATTAGAAATTGTTAAATCATTCAAATATCTAGGATTAAATTTATTCAAAAAGGTAAATCGAATCGTACCCAAAAAATAATTTCACAAAATGCTTCATATTCTTCACACAAACTATTTGTCGTTATGAACCAATTATATTTTCCGATTAACGAACAACTACAATTATTGGATGCATTAGTATTACCTATACTTAGCTACTCATCAGAATTATTCGGTTATCACCCTTGTCCTGACATAGAAAACATTTTCTCTAAATTCTGTAGGCGGATATTTTCTTTAAACAACTCAACAAACCTTCACGGATTTTATGGAGAATTAGGCAGAATACCGATGCACATCCGTCATAAAAAGATAATAATGAAATATTGGATAGATATATTACAATTTAATCGACAACCGATTCTATTTAAAACTTACAAAATTTTAAGAGAGGGTGTCGAAAATGGAATTTATAAAAATGATAATAACTGGGCCTATCAAGTAAAGACAATCCTCGACGAAACTGGTCTATCAAATCTGCAATTAAACCAAAATAGATATATAATTTACTATAGTGTAATCAAACAAAGGATATTAAACAGTTTTTACCAAAGCTTGCACACAGCGATCAATAATTGATCACGTCTGATAACATATAGTTTACACAAAAACACATTTTGCCTTGAAAAATACCTTAATATTATTGAAAATAGCTTTATCTAGATTAAACATCGACATATTCCTTGATTATTGAATCAGGAAGACATAATGATAAACCAAGAAACGAAAGACTATGCAACAGTTGTAATTTAAATCAAATTGAAAATGAAAACCATTTCATGCTTATTTGTCTAAAAAACGCGATTTAAGAACAACATCTATCAGTAATAAAAAAATTAGCAAAAATTATCTACTTTGCTAACATTACTAGGAATTAATTCTCTGATTAATATGTTGTATATATTTCTTTATTATCGTTTGTACTGATAAAACTTGAATATATATTACAATGCGTTTACATCATTGACCTATTCATATACATATTTCTATATTCAATTAAATGAACTTGATATTCTAAAGAATCATATTATCCATGAACATACAACGCTCTGTATTTCGTTTTGATTAGCGTTGTAGATTTCATGATAAAGCCTTATAGACCAGCCTATGAGACACAAAAGTAAATATCTGATTTCCTCTAGGGCAAATTCCTTTCACTTGAATCCAATTTTGCATGTTTGGAAATTCACATTTAGTACATAATGATAATAAATAGAGGTATTATAAAAGTAATAATAAATTAATCATTAAAATAAACCAATCATTACAATAAAATGATAATGACAAAATAAAAGAAAATGAAATAATAAAATAAAATAATAATCTACGCACACAAAAATCATTTGCTCTTCAGATAAATGTTGTCTTTGTTATGATCCTGTGTTATTTTGTAAGCTTGCTAGTTGCTGTAACCATTTGTGTTTATGGAAAAAAGAATGAATGAATAAATCTAGTAAGTGCGAATCAAATATTTTATCTTATATGAAATCGAGGTTACTTCCGAAATCAAAATCATGATTGAAGAGAGAGGATGTTTCAAATCGATTTGTTATATTTATCATGTCATGCCTAACCCGGAATATTCCGGTTTGGCAGGAAGTGTAGACCAAGATCAGCCTGCACATAAGCGCAGTCTGATTTTTGGTCTACACTTCCTTCTTGTACTTTTCCTGACAAAGATGTTTATAAAATTGATTTCTGAAAGAAATATGGATAATTGAACAACATGTTCTATCAGTGCTTTCAGCCCTTTGATTTCACAGCAACTGAGTAAGGTAATTCATACAGCTTGACAAGGGTTAATAGTTGAAAACCAGCGCTGATAATATATAGTTGTACTATTTCATAATTTATTGGTGCAGGAAACATATTTTGCTAAATGAAATATAAATCACATTCGTCTATGATACATTTTATCTGGTAAGCCCAACTGATAGATCACTGGACCCGCCCACTTACTCCTTTGGTAATACCCATTGACTCCAACAGGAAGTCCAGGTTCGATTTAAACGGCGTTATTTTGCAAAGTTTATGGTCAGTAGCATGTAACAAAAAAGTAGAATAGTTGGTTGGTGACCTAAATGTGGTAACTACAGCTAAATTGTAAAAAAATAAAAATATTTCACACAAATCGCAGCCAATGTTGGAGTTTTAAATCTCGATTCCGTGCCGAATTAATGATTTGATTGGTCGACATGTTCCTTTATTGACAGCGGCGATGGTTCAATTGATTTGTGCGGCAAACTAATTTTGCCACGTTAAATATAGACCACATTTAATTATGATACATTTCATCTGGTAAACTACATTTATTACAGTTCAGTAAAACTTCTACTTTTTTTAAACCGCATAACTAGAGTATTGAACAACAATGAATTTTATGCAGGATTAATCATCTTTACCCAATACATGTATTTACCATTAAAAATTAGTATCTTATCATTATAACTTAAACCCTTGTCATGAGGAACCCGGAATAATCCTGTTTTGGCAGGAGATATATACAAAGATCAGCCTGCACAAAAAATATGCTCTCGATCCATGCCGAATCTAAGATGGCAATACAAGGGATTTTTTGATCGCCCTCAATGCTGTTTCAGGTTCCTTTTACGGCATTTTCTATAGGCAATCATTAATAATCTTTTTTCTTGGAGAAAAGTTTCAACGTAAGCCATAAAATTATCATAGTTCAGACATGGAGCGGACAGATTAAGATTCATTCCAATCCAATTATCAGTGTCCAGCCATCGTGGCCTACACACGTCGTGCTCATTTAAACAGGATTTAATTCGAGTGTCATCACCTTAATTATCTTGTTAACATTGACCAGGACCGCTTGACCATGCTGACCGGTCCACAAATACTTTGAATTAAATCAACGCCTTACTTCTTTCATACCCCGTTGTAAAAGAAGGTATTGGAGACTTAACCCTTTCCTGTTTTTATACTCGAGAAAACATTATGGAAAAGAAGAAATTGCTTCTTTTACCCCAATACTAGTATTTTCTCCCCTATTGAATGATTATTTTTCAAATAACCGTCAAAGCGCACCAGACTCCAAATCTTCAGTCATTGGGTGTCAGTCAGGGGGACGATCCCCGATGGCGACACATATCCTTTCCGACATTTGTCTCTCACCGTACTGGTGCGAGATATACCAGGAATCCATTGTTAGGTGTTCCAGCCGCCGCGATATAACTGAAAGATTGTCAAAAGTGGCGTTAAACCCAATTAAAACAAATCAAACAAACCAAATAATCATAGCCTGATTAGTAAATTATGTTTTCTGAACGCAAGACAGCGATATACTTTTTATATTTTCATACCGAAATAAATAATAAAAAAAAAATTCTGACTGACGTTTTGTTTCAATTATTTTGTTTTTGTCATCATTTTTTCTTCTCTCTCTCACTCTTGTTTCTTTTCATTTCTTCTATCTTAGATATTCAGATACCATGTTTTCCTTTATTATTATGTTGACATGTGTATTGTAAAATGTTTGGTGAGCTCGTATTTGAGCCAAGAGCACATTGAGAATTTTTGGTTGAATAAACTTGAAAACCACTGAGGAATACATTTGTTTGTGATTTAAATCATAACATACATGTGATCTTTATTTACCAATTGTGTGTTTGGGAGGTATATGTTATTTAGTCTACAAATGGAGTTAGTGTCAGGTGTCTATATTGGTAATAATTGGGCAATATAATAAAAAAAAACATTGTATTCGAAACAGAGAAATCAATAAAAGAAAATGGTTTAACCCATTACCGGACAAAAAAGTAGACTGGCCCAAATTCAAAGATGTTGCAGACAACAATTTTCAGATGAGTATTTTTTTATCCTATTCACTTATTTTTTCGTCATATGATGTAGAAAACATTGTGAATATTGAAGAAATTGCTTGTCACAAGCAATTTTTTCATTTTCAACGGTGTTTTCCGAAGCTCTTAACATGGGGATGGTTAGCGTCAAGAAAAAGCGGGACTGTGTGGGAATTGGTTAAACATAAAGATAAAGAGCAACAACCGTAAACAGGGGAGAAAAGTTTCTACAAAATATGTAGACTAAAATATTCAAAGAGTAAGTCAACAAACATATCGAATACAAACACAGTTGGCCATTCTAAAAGCAATGCAGCGATTTATTGCAGGGCAATATTTATTCAACAACATATTAGGAATCTCAATGTTTACTCGATTACTTTTGAATCCGATTAAACAAGTTAGCTTTTCAAAGTTACCGAATTACACTGCAATAAATCCAATTTCGTTTGATTATTTTATCTTGTTTCTTTACATAACAGACTTCTATTGTCAATGTGAATTGTTCGGCACACTTTTACCAATTATGCACTGTGATAAAAAGGATATCCCCGTCAAATAAAGTCAGAAGCAAGGTCGTATCCTTTTCTCTTCCTTTTTTATGACTTTATTTCGACGAATGAGAACAGGGGCAATAAATTGCAAGGAAATCAGGTAATAGTTTAAACCTCGAATGGGAAACAAGTTCGTACGACTTAACCCATTACCACACAAGAAAAATTTAGACTTGTCCAAATCGAAAGAAGCCGCAGACGACAATTTAAAGTTTATGAAATTTTAGATTTTTTCCACTTTCTAGGTAAAAAACATTGTGTAAAATGAAGAAATTGCTTGTGACAAGCTTTTTTTTGGAGGGGGGGCGTCTAAAAGCGTCATTGTGTGGGAATTGGTTAATATTAAAATCCTACTTGAGCTTTCTTGAGAATTCACTTGAGCTTTCTTGAGAATTCACCTGTGCTAGCAGTGTTGGCCAAAGAAAGACGGAAAATCGACACTCCATTTTGATGTGGAACTCGGAGCCTCTTAATGTTAAAACCTGTGCTATAACCAAAGTTCAAGGACGGGTCTGGATATAAAGACCTGGATTGAGGAAAATATTGTCGAAAATACAAAAATGGCTTGTAAGAATCAATTTCTTCATTTTCTACGATATTATATGACACAAAAAAAAGATAAGAATTTAACAAGAGCACCGAATGCAGATGCCAACGCTCGGCTGTCCAAGGGCTTGATAATGCGTATTTCCAACTCGAAAAAAGGGGGCACGATTCGTTGAAAAATGAATCTAGAGTTATCTCGCTTGATGGTATAGATTGGTCTTTTGATAGTGAACATTATTCATATTCCCAGTTTCAAGTGAGTGTGTTCAGTAATAGGAGATATTATATGTCGAAGTTTTCGGCAACAAAACTGAGGTAGACGACGACCTGGCTGTATCAATACCTTGTTTTTAGCTAGCAAAGCGTCAGCTTTGATGGCTTAAGTTAACAGACGAAATTTTGAGGTCGTCTCAAAGTTCAACAAGTGCAAACTACCACTGGAGGCTTAACCACTAAATCCGTTAACTGCCCACGCCATTAAAAGTAGTTCTTAATGTAGTTCAGGAATATTGCAAACTATATTCAAATTGTAGTGCACTGTGTCAAACGCACGCTATTTTACCCATTCCAAGTCAATTCCGCTTTTTAAGCATTTTGAAAACAAAGCTTTAGAAAACATTGTGGACATTGAAGAAATTGCTTGTACAAGCAATTTCTTCAATGCCCATAATGTTTTCTACCCAACAAGAGAAAGGTTTCTAAATTCAACCATGCTTTGCTAGCTTACAGCACTTTCAGCACTTTGATTTTTTTCCGTAAATAGCCGAGCTAAAGTTTTTATGAACTTAAATTATCGAGTGAAACATCTCTGAATTTCGACCAATCAAAAATGTTTTTGTCTGATAATTCACCAATCGCGACTTTTCAAACAAATAACCAGTCAACAAATGAAATAATTCATAGAGACTGGGTGTCAACTTTGAACTCCAACATTCGCCGTCATTTATGAGAAGTATTTCTGTTGGTTTGGCGACTTTAAACGTCGTAACTACAGCTTATTCAAGCTGTAGTTACGACGTTAAGGTCGCAAACAACCATTCCACTTTTTTATAACATACTTCTAGCCAAATTTTGCAAAATTAAGCCGAAGTAGAACATCCTGTTGGAGTCAATGCGCAGAGGTCAACGAATAAAGTGGGCGGGGCAGGCGACTTGTCGATTGCTTGAAAAATGAATTCCAGCGTGTCATTTAGTTCTTACCAATGAGAATGAATGATTTTGACGGCATGGGATGCGCAGTTGGTGGTTCAGCTAGACAGTTTATTTAACTAATTCCCACGCAACAAAATTTTAGACAAGTCCAAATTGAAAGAGGTTGCAGACGACAAGACAATTCTGTCTAAAATGAAAAATGACAATCATGTGATGTAGAAAATGTTGTGTGAAAAAGAGAAATACCTTGTTACAAACATTTTCTTATTTTCTCACAATGTTATTCATAGCTATATTTCTTTGGTATGGAAGAATGGGTTAACTGTTGTGAGAAGTTACATGCATATCATCATAAATCAAGATCACTGGTTCGAGCCCTGGGCCGACCAAACTAACAAAACTAACAGACGTTAAACCGAGGCTATTGACGATGCTATTCACCGAGCACATTAACCCATTCCCACACAGTGAGGCTTTAGGACGCCCCTCAAGAAAAACGATTTGGAAAAAAATTGTGGAAAATGAAGAAATTGCTTGTGTCAAGCAATTTCTTCATTATCCACAATGTTTTCTACCCAAAAAGGCGAAGAAATTCAAAATTCGATCAACTTAAAATCGTCTTCTGCAGCTTCTTTCAATTTGGACCAGTCTAAAATTTCACTGTGTGGGAATGGGTTAAAGAACTAGTAGAACCTCTCAGCAGTTCCTTCCTGTATCCTTGCACTATCCCCCGTGACAACTAACCGTCTCCTGCTGCCATTGCTCATATGGTCATGTGCTACGGTAGCGGCAATAAATACACATACAGTATACCAGTGCACAAATATATCCCAATAGAAATGTAAAATTCTTCTGATCGTATTCTGATCCCTCCATTTCGCGACTCTCGAGGAAAAGAAACACTTAAACAAACTCTGTGGAAATTGCAGAAATTAATTTTCCAGAATGGTTTCTACCCTCAAAGACATTTTTTGTTTTAGAATTTCGACAACTTAGAATTTTTGTTTACAACATCTTTCAATTTGGAGTACTCTGAAATTTTGAGGTCCTGTACTTGGTAATTTTTGTGTATAAGAATAATGATAGTTGTAACTGTTTTACCATAATGTTATTAGCCAATAAAAACTATAAATATTTTCTTTCCTTAAAACGATGATATTATTAAAGAGGCATCAATTAGAAATAAATAAGAATAATAAATAGATCAATATACAACAAAATGATAATAAAAACCGACCCTCAACAAGTTCTCTATGGATGTAAAAGTTATAGTGAGTGTTCAAAGGTCAATTTGTCTATACCAGTGTAGACAGAATTGGCCTTAGATCACTCACAACAGCTTGTGCATCTATAGCAAGTTCGTTTGTTTATTATTATTATTATAATTATGTTTTTCAAAATATGACGAAAGGTTTACAGTCTATGATCTACAGTCACCAAGTCAGTTGCGTTAAGTGAAGTCAAAGAACAGTCTGAACAAATCACACATATAGGAGGAAAAGGGTTGATATCGTGTTTCAAGGGTAGGAATTTAATTCAATGATGGCGGGTATTAAACCTGTCCAAATTATTTTCAAATTCTGAAGACATGATAACAAGATCAATGGGCAGGCTGTTGACATTTTATGAGGAGACAAAATGACCATCTCGCGCCGGTCTGTCTGGTCATTCTGGTCACTAACTTTGATACAGTGGACACTGGTCAATATCGATAAACTGACCACATGCCGAGTTATGAAATGGTTTGACAAAATAGGCCTCCGGACAACAGAAAAAAGTACCAACTTATTTCCCGGAATTCTTCATAAGAGTTTAAAAGATTTTCCATAAAATAATAGATGAGAAGATAATCCAGCCCTTACTCTGAACTCTACAGACCATTCCAAACTAAGCCATGAACTTCGTCTTTAATTGATTACCGTATCTTATATCTTGGAGCATGTCCGTATCATATGCGCAATGAAGCGTTCGGTAAATATTTTGGGACAAATTGAAAATGGTTCACGGCTGAATGGCGCGAATAAATGATTCTTAATTAAGCTTTTCAGAAAAAAATGACACGTTAACATGTGGACAGAATGAGTATAAACATGCCGCCATCCTTTTCCCCCAGAAGTTAAATTGTGAACCTTTTTAACCCATTTCCACACAATGACGCTTTTGATCACCCCTCAAGATAAACGATTGGGAAAACATTTTGTAAAATTATGAAATTGCTTGTTACAAGCAATTTCTAGATTTTACACAGTGTTTTCTACCCAGAAAGTTAAAAGAATTAAAATTTCATAAACTTATAATCGTCGTCTGCAAGTCCTTTCAATTTGGATCAGTATAATTTTTTATTGTCTGGTAAAAGTTGCACGTTTACTTTGTAATAGAAATAATCATTATTTTGCCTTGAATGGTGTGCATGTTACTGTTGTTGCAATGGCTTTTTATACGGACAAAACACTTAATATACCGATGGCTTATTTTACGGAGTAGGGCTATTGTAGAAGCATGTCGTTATGAGACTTATAAAGAGAATATTTTAAGCATATATGTACCTATCATCCTTTTAATATTCCTTCTTTTTCTATATATTTTTATTGTTCTCGTTGCTTTGTTTCGTTCTGATTTCAAGGACAAATGATAAAGCTCCATGGCCGAATATAGGTATACATTTACAATTAGTGTTTTGGTAAATCTTGTGAAGAACAAATCCTGGAAACACGTAATCAGTACTTTTGCTCTTTGTGAATGCTATTTTTTACAGTAAAGAATCAAGATAATTGTGCCCAGTTTTCAGAAGCTGTAAATCATATGCCTTTGATTTAGAAAAAAAGGCGAAGGAAAATTCTATACTGTACAAAATTTACCTATAAACATAGCTCTGTATCAGAAGATCTAGGTAGAGCTTTCTTCACCCATTTACAGACAAATTTGTTCAGACTGGTCCAAATTGGAAAAGTTGCCGACGACAAATTTAAGTTAGAGGAATTTAAAAAAAATGTCTATTTGGATAGAAAACATTGTGAATGATGAAGAAATTGCTTGTAACAAGCAATTTCTTCATTTTCCACAATGTTTTCCAAAGCATTTTTTTTTATTGTGGGGCGTCACAAATCGGGATCGTGTGGGAATGGGTTAATCTGCGTATATATTTGTTGCTTATGGCCCGTTTTGTAAAAAAAAAAATCATTTATACGAGAAATTAAACAAAAAACTTAAAAGGGTGGACTTAAGGGTCTTTAATACCTGTAAGATATTAATTGGGACGTCACAGGGCAGCTGTCAAAAATTAATACAGTAAACGAAATCAGATGACAGAATCGAGGAATTAAAATAATCCATAAAAATGTCAACTTAATTTCAATTTAAAATCACCGTGTCCATTGAACTACAAATTTCTTTCACAAACATGTTTTAATCAATTCTCGCATAATCCTGTCTTCTTCCATTTCCCAAGAAAAAATATTAGCAAAACATAGTGGTAAATGAAGAAATTGCTTGCATTAAGCAATTTCTTGATTTCCCAACATGTTTTATTGCCAAGAGATGGCAAAGATGATAGTTGAATTATAAAAAAGAAAAAAAGAAAAAAAGAAAAAAAAAAAAAAAAAAAAACACTTTAACCCATTCCAACTCAAGCCCTCCTTTTTACGCCCCCGAATTAAAGAGCTTTGGAAAACATTGTGGAAAATGAAGAAATTGCTTGTATCAAGCAATTTCTTCATTATCCATTATTTTTTCTACCAAAAAAGACAACAAAAAAATAAATAAAATTCAACCAACTTGAAATTTTCGTCTGCAACATCTTTCAATTTGGACCGGTATAAAATTTTGTTGTATGGGAATGGGTTAAATTGTTATCTGCATCTTCTTTCGATTAGGACTAGTCTAAAATGTTGTAATCTGATAATGGATTTAACGACCGTGTGCCGAAACATATGCTTTACAAGTTTTGATTATTATTTTACTTTCTGAAGATAAAATGCGAAGAATCATCTAAAAGTAAAAATAAATGCATATTAGGGCTTACTAATTGATTTGTAGTTATATTATCATTTATTATTATTATTTCTCTTTGCGGGGTTAGAACAAAATCCCTTTATTCTGTTTTTCTAACAATGTGACACTGAAAAAGTTTTGAATTGTACTCATTTCAATGCTTACCGGTACAACCACTTCTTTAGGTTAGATAACTGTTGTGATCTATCGTTCATTTGTTGTTGTTGTTTTGTATTAGTGTTTGCGATTTGCTTTTTTGATTTATTTTATGTTACTTGTCATACACTATGCATTCTAACGTCGAAAAACCTTATCTGGGGTCAGTGGGCCTTACTTATTTAATCTTGTTTCAGTTTTAATTCAGTCTAAAATCTAGTGAAGTACTGAACGATAACAGTAGTATTATCTTATCCCCATTCAATCTCGCTTTTCGATGCCCCTATAGAAAAGATTTTGGAAAACATTGTCGAAAATAAAGAAAATTGATTGTAACAATATTTTTTTTTAATAACCCACAATTACCTAATCAAAGATCTTCTTATATCCATCAACTTAAAATTGTCGTCTGCAAACTTGCACCAATTTGGAACAGTCTGAAATTTTCTCTGCCGGTAATGGGTAATCCCAAAAGTAGTTGCCAGCATGTTATTACTGATGTCGACTTCATACAAATGTATTCGCTCTAAAGTGACTCCTTAAAAGATTTTCGTGAAAATTTGATAAATGAAAAGTATCTGCTTTTTCAATAGTTATTAATTTAACTGTTAGTTTCGTCTATCAAAAACAAGCATTCTGATCGGTCGAAAAAAGTATATCCATACCTCCACGAACAAAGTTTTGAGCACGCAGCTATTTTATATGCTTGCCCATAAAACAGTTCGACAAAAATGTATCGGAATTTATAAAACATTCTTCCGACGTTTCCGATTGGTATCATTAAATTATTAGAAATGAAGAGAATATTTTTTTTGTTCGTGGAGGAATGAAACAAACAAACAAACAAATAAACAAACAAAAGAAAAAAAAGTAATCACACTTATGTATGAATCCGCTTAGTGTATTTCGTTTCATACCTCAATGAAAACAAACAAACAAACAAAAAAATCTCACCATTTCTGAATCAATGTCATTTTCCTCGTGTTAAATCAATTAATTTTACTTTGAATTTGATTAACTTTAATCTAACATTCTCGCAACGCCCCACTTTGAAACACCGGAGTGCGGTCGTTAGTCTTCAAGTGAATTTCATGATGACCGAATTGCTAGCGGAAGGTATTGACGTAATGCAATGCTCAGTGAAATCGAAAGATAGTGTATTTATCCAGTAAATTCTGTTACCATTCGGGTTGCACTTCGTTTACTAATTATGTGTAACGCGTAATTTTTTCTTTCGCTTTTCATGAGCGGTCATTCTTATAATAAAATCAGCCTTTCCCCTTCGTCCAACTGTCTAAAAGTAATAAATTTAGACAGTTGAAAAGTGAAAACCTAACTCTTTTATCAATAATCTTATAACGGTTTCAGAGAAAATAATTTGCCGTAGTATGTAAATAGAAAACATCAGAAAGGCAAGTGGCTGATTTGACTTATATATAGACAAAGTCGACCCATTTAGAGTTGAGGATCCTTTTCTCTGGATGGAGAGGCTCGGAACGTTGCAATCTGTTAAAGAAACGCTTAAAGGCTGTTTAAAGTTACGATGTCAGTGAAACCTATTTCGCACAAATCTTGCCGCGGCTGTAGCGCTTATGAAGTGCGCCGGACTCCTAGTCGCGGCGAATATCCTTTCCGACATTTATCTCCCACCAATGGGTGGATAATCGTAACCCTAATTGGGGTGTGCAGCAGGAGGCTCGGAAAGGATGTAGTGATAGTTTTGGTGTAAGAAATATCAGAAATACACGGTTAGGTGCTCCGGCCGTCGCGATATGACTAAACTAATGTTAAAAAGCGGCGTTAAACTCCATCGAGTCAATCAATCCGTGCAAGTGATAGTGGCGTAATAGCCGATGGCATTCACTCCATGTTTGTATCTACAACTGGACGAAATTTTCGATTGAACACTGGACCCTGTTCTTAAAATACCACCCATTTGTCACTACAGACAGGTTGACATTAACAAATAATCTAGAGTCGGTGCACGTAATGCTTCGTACGGTCAGGGCTTAGTAAAATCATTAGCGGAAGGATTTGACAAATATTGGGACGATGAGGACTTCAAGCTCGGGCAATTCCAAATGGATATAAACGATTCTCTTACACGTGTTCACGTGCTTGTTGAATTGTATTGGGATTATAAATATAAAGTTAGATAGTCGATGGGTTTATAGCGGAATTTTTATAGCCACGATATAAATGGTGATGATAAATTGAACGCGGGGCGTTTAGAGAAATCTCAAAGCTTATTAAAATGACACGTTATAAATACATGTAAAATTTGCAATCAGAATGTCCTTATTTTTGTATGACGTCACTTTTTACTCTATTTCAGTCATATCGCGACGAATAGAGTGCCAAACCATGGGTTCCTGGCATTTCTCACAACCGGTACTACCAATAAATCCTTTTCGAGACTCGGGCTGCTCATCCAGCTTAGGTTTACGATTATCCACCTATTCTTAGGAGACAATTATCGGAAAGGATATTTGCTCCCACCGGAGATCGAACCCTTTGAAAATGCGACGCAATTATTCATGCATTATCTTGTATGTGTCGAATTTGCAATTAGAATGATCTTAATTATAACTTCATTTAAAAAAAGTTCAACATTGGTCATTACTTATTGGCATTGTAAAATAGAAAAGGGCGTTTATATTTCATGTGAAAACATATACGTTTTGATTCAAAAGTGTAGTTTATTGATCTTGGTCAATGTCAAATTTATAGGAAAGATATTAGTATCATGGCAGAATTTTGGTCATAAATGCAAGAGAAATCGAGCCTTTGTTTTGCTTTTCAAATCAGTTCACATGAGCATCAAGCGAAGACTCTGATCAGAATGTGCATTACTTTATTCGCTTCGCTATATAGATATGTTGATTGATAAACTGAAACAAACATCTAATTTGTAACTTCTTATTTCTCATTTTTTGACATCTTATAGCCATATAATGAGAGCAATAGTTACTGCTTTTGTAAGACAAACCGATACAACATTTGAAGAAACAGGGGAAACAAGGCGCAAAATAGTGTCGTCTAGTAATGGCATAACTAATTAATTCTCCTTATTAGTACCGATTTACTTACGGAAAATTGCTACAAGCAATTTCTTCTTGCCTCACAATATTTTCTCAAGTATAAAAATCAAAGAGACGTAAAAAAACAGGGATTGTACAGGAAAGGGTTAAGCGACCAGCTTTTGGTCGTCTAATGCTTGGTCGCTAAATACAAGGTTAACTTTAATCTTGACAATTCGTAGAACAGTCGACGTGAAGCATATTTTATGAAAATGGGTAATTCGTTTTGCTTTTAAATTCATATGCTCCTTTCCTCAAAATTTGCGTCATGTTAATAATTCAGGGTACACGAATGAGATGTTTACATGCAAATTATGAATTAAAGTTTCATAACCAGAAGTGATCGGAGAAGTCAAGAGAAAGGTCCCTCAGTATGGGGTCTGAAATATGCACTTTGTCGAATTATTTTGACCGAACCAGACATCACATCAAATGTTCCAACATTTAAAGGTTGGGGATAAATAATTTGCAACGGAGCGAAATTTAATATGTGCACAGTGACTGTTTTCCCTAAAGATTACTCGAAAATTCACCTTTAATGTGGGACAAGGGCTTTTGATTAGCGAAAATTGCGCTTACTGAGCATTGACCCCCGATTTAAACCATTCCCACAAAATGACGCTTTTCGACCCCATGCACGATAAACTCATTTCAAAACATTGCGGAGAATGAAGAAATTGTTTGTTACAAATAATTTCTTCATTACCCACAATATCTTCCATCCCCCTAAAAACAATAAAAGAAGATTATATTCTGTCAACTTTAAATTGACGTCCGCAACTTCTGTCAACTTGGACCAGTATACTTTTTTTCGTCTGGTAATTGATTAAGACTAAACGAATTAATTAGATAAAAAAAGACAATAAAGATATGATGGTAAGTAGCTAGAATGCAAAAGAAAAATAAGTACGTGATGATTAAAATAAAAAGGGGAGAAATGAAAACGTTTTTTTCAGTATTCCAATTTTCGTCTACAAAACTGTCAGAGTGCCCTTTCTCTTTTAATGATTTAATATTTGTACTTTTATAAATCATTTATCTTACATAATTTAAAAAAAAATATAGCTTCCTTGCAAATATTTCTGCAAAACAAAATAAACCTTTTTCGAATCAAGTCTGAAGCCATAAACTCATGCGTTATGCCTTTCATTCTTCTTTTCTTTGCACGTAGAAGTTTTTGTATTTCATTTTTATCCACAAACTAGCGGAGAAGCAGTTTCTTTTTTATCTGAGGACAGATATTTCCATTATTTCATTTCTAGATTTTCCCAGTTACAATATTTTTTTTAGTTGATAGACTCAATAAGACCCATGTCAAAGAGCAGCATACGAAGGTCGGCCTTTTTGAATAGCGGTCATATCCCGGATGGTTCCCCACAGTCTCTGGAGGCAGTGTCTGGTCTCTATGTTTGTATCGGGCTTTCTAACTGAACGCTAATCCGATTTTACACCTTTCTGGACACTTACAATGGTCCCCTGTATGCCGACACAGAACCTGTATAAATATTAATACAGTAATGGAACCCGTATTGCTAGGAATCAATTAAGTCGGGACACAGAAAATTGTATCACTAATTGTAAGAAATCACCGATAAGACCAAAGGAGTTAAACACTAAATTAGTTGAATATACAGACAGAGATGGAGATATGACAATGTTACAATAACAGTAAATCTTGTATTAAGCGACCACTAATGGGACGACAAAAAGAGGTCGCTGAATAGAATGGTCCCTTTAAACACATTTCTTTGTGAGACGTATAAAGTTTTGATTTGACTGCATACATAAACTTTTACAAGATTCTCTCTCTAAATCCTATGTTGTTGGGACTCATTAGAATCGTCTCTCTGAGACGATTCTAATGCGTCCCAACAATATAAGATTAAGGTTTAATATATATTTAGCAATTACGACCATTTCATTATGAGAGCTTTTGCTTTTGAAAAGGGGATTCGATTGTGGCCGCTTAATAGAGATGATCGCTCGAGCTTTTTTGTCTGTTCAAGCTATCTGTTTGTCTGACTTTTGCAAAAATTGGAATCGAAAGGAATCTTTTGGACATTTGTTTTGTTGTTACTACTTCTGCTGCAGATACTGTTGTTGTTGCTGTATTTTGTTGTATGGTTATCAGATTGAACCTGAACTATTTTCAAGCGAGACTAGTTGAGATTCGATTTGATTTTAATTTGAAATGGCTATACCGATCAAGAATATAACGGTGACCTTTTACCTACCAAAAAATAAACTATTTTGTAACCTTATTAAACGTGTAATTCAAACGTCAGTGTCTCACTGAGGCTTATGGCACCAAATCAACAAAATAATATTTTTTTTTAAAAGCGAAATCATACAATCTTAAGATGTAAGAACAAGATCATGATTAAATGTCATGCCACTTTTGGCAGCAGTGAAAAATGACTTTACAACAACAACAACAAAAACGTTTTAAAATCATGTAATTGACAAGATGAAATTTCGTCTTGTTCAGCAGAGGACCAAGGAGCTTATCTGGAGAACATCGACATGGTGCGCATGGCTTGACGACTGTAGGTAAGACAAGTATGGGACCGTTAAGGTCAATCGCGATTTAACTTGTTTGTTTGTTTGTTTGTTTGAATGTGGTTCAATGCCACTTTTAACAGCGTTTCAGTCATATAGCTGCGGATGGACAAATGTGCAGTCTAATCTTAATCTACACCCCCTGTTTTCCAATTCAAACCAGAATTATAAATAGAATTAATTTTCAAAAGAAATACTGGCCAACAACTACATAGTGCCTCCAGTGCTTGCAATCATTTTCCACAATGTTTTCTACCCATTAATCTAAAATTCATAAACTTTATATTGTCGTCTGCAAGTCCTTTCAAATTAGTCCAGTCTAAAATTATGCTTATTTGTAATCAGTTATGAGTTTGATTGGGTTCTGTCCTGTCTCCTCGAATCAATCTCGAAACAAAGAAATCATATTAATATCTCTAACATTGGTATAGATAACTGTTGTTTTAGACCAAGTACACAGATATGCATTGTGTTTCAAATGAAATTAAACCAAGTTAGAGAGCGACAGACTTGGACCGTTTCACTTGAACCATTGCAAATTTAACCCTTTTCGATTTTTTCCAGAAATTTAGACTTGTCCAATTTCAAAGACGTTGCAGACGACAGTGGAAAGTTAGATCAATTAAAAAATAAAACCATCCTATGTGGTAGGAAATATTGTGAAAAAGAAGAAATTGCTTGTTACAAGCAATTTCTTCTTTAATCACAATATTTTCTCAAGTATAAAAATACATGGACGTAAAAACCAAGGACTATACAGAAAAGGTCACAAGATCCGTTGACTGGACACCAGTCTCGGTTATTGTTAGAAAGACTCTAACCTAGTACCCAGAATTTACTACTCTCTGATTTATCAGATCAAAATAGAACAGAACATTTTATTCAATAGACGTGTGCAAAGTACCAGAATAATTTCAACAAACTTGACGGATTATCTATCGCGAAGGTATGCCTTTTTCTCGAGTCCCGACTCAATTAGTATGTATTGAAGGGCCTTCCACATGGCTTCATTTCTCGGCGTTCCGGGCACCGTTATGGTACGGTCCTCACAGCCTGAAGTCAATCAAATATTTGTGGAGTCTATCAGCGTAATTTGTCATAACAAATTACATCCGCATATTGACATTTTATTATATCCCCCAAGTTTCATTATACCGACATTGTGCGGCGGGCATTGAGCGCTGCCTTAATCCTGTAATTCCTCAATTTCAGCGTTATCTAGGGAATACACGCGGAAAGCATTAGTCCGTGGTGAAGGGGATCAAAAGCCCTGTTTCAATTAATTTATAACAATGTTACAAATGACAAAATGAGGTGCCGTATGACTCCGTGTCAGTAATTTTCAATCATGATAATCAAAATCTTGGAATTGATAATTACAAGAATAACATTGTCACACTCCACCCTTTTTTCCTGTGGATCTATTGACATACATGTACTTTTTAAGAATCGACGAGAATATTTTTTTTGTTCGTTTTCATTTAGGTATGAACTATGAATATTCATACAGAGTAATTAAGATTTTAGGTTAATACCTCAATGAAAACAAAACAAAACAAAAAAAACAAACAACCAACAACAAAAAAAAAACCCACCCACACAAAAAGAAGAGGGTTCTTTTCATTTCTTAAAATGTTAATGCCATCAAGCAAAGCAAGGCAAATACTTTACTAGTTTTACGTAAAATTTTATGGATCTACTTTGTGCGCAAGCATACCAAACAGCTGCGTGCTCAAAATATTGTTCATGCAAATATGAAAAAACAACCACCTTTCGGCCAATCAAAACTCTAAAATCTTGATAGACGACACTAGAATGAAATTATTTAGCTATATTTTTTTCATTTATCTATTTATCTCCTACTTTCATTTTTATTTAATTAAACTTTTATTCCAAAGGTGGTTTGATTATCTAACTTGCAATCAAAAATACATTGAGAGAGTGTGTTGCTGTTGTTTTCTTTATACCAGATTTTTACCGAACATGTGTGATCGCGTTTCGCCCTTATGCTCAAAATTGACCAATCGCAGCTGTCGATCAAGGAATATACCGACCAATCAAATTATTTATTCAGCCCGGAATTGAGATTTAAATTCCAACATTGACCACCATTTGTGTATACATTTTTGTTGTATGATGACGTAAATATCGTAACTACAGATTATTCAACCTGAAGTTACAACGTTTAGGTCGCCAACCAAGGATTCTACCTTTTGTTACATGCTACTGACTATAGTTTTTTTTTCAAAATAACACCTTTAAAATCGAAGCTGGACTTCCTGTCGCAGTCAAAAGGCGTGACCAAAGGAGTAAAATATATTCGATGCGATCATTAATCGATTTCCAACTTTTTGGCAGGATATTGTTACGTTTTACTAAAACACTGTCATGTTTGTGGATACGGGGCGTTTTGGGCTCATTTAACTGATCATGGCGATGACAACACTTTTAACTCAAGATAAAATATCACATTCGTAGGAATTCATTTATCTAAAGAATAATAAGGATAGTTCAAATTATCAGTCAAATATCACTAGCATTGACGTTACTCCAATTTTCTACTAGTAAATGCGTTTCGGTCGATTTTGCGTCAAAGGGCGTGGTAACCTACGGACGGACATCAAATGTCACCGCAGAAATTTTTTACTAATGTTCAATAAACTTCGTGAATCTTACTGATTTTTAGTTTCGTCTATGAAAAAAGAGCGTTCTGATAAGCCGAAGAAAAAAAAAATCGTACCTCCGAGAACGAAATTTTCAGCGCGCAGGTATTTTGCATGTTTCCTCACAAAATAGTTCCATTCAAAAAAGTATCCAAATCTATAGAATATTTTTGTTTTTCGCTTGGAGTGATTAGATAATAAGAAATTAAGAGAATATTTTATTATGCTTTCATGGAGGTATAAAACGAAATACCTTATCATACTAATATTTAAATAGGCACATCAATTCCCAATTTTCCCCTTGATTTTATTATTGCCGAAGAAGTGGAAATCGTTTATCATCAACAGACAACAAAACCCTTGCGATAACAGACTATTCAACCCGTAGTTATGAGGTTTTGATCGCCCAGAGACGTTATGAAATAATAATTTACATATACCATCAATATACAGTGTATCGCGGAAAAATTATCTCCCAGATTGGAGACAATTGTGCAGGAATAACTAGAATTTTCAAAAACTTTAAACTCATGCTGAAATTGTCAGTATAATTATTATTTGATCTAAACATGGTATGGATTTGATAAAAAAAGTAACGAGTCGCCAACTTTATAAGACTACCTTTTCTCATACAAATACACTAATGCACAATCAAGTATTCGAAGCGATAAGCTTTGTATATGGAAAATAACCGTGACTTCATGACCGATAAACTATTTTTTCGATGGTAGGCCTAAAGTAGCGTAACATTTATCTAATCAAACGAACAATTTTACTCAGGCGGTGTCCTAAGTCTTTTTGAACGCACCAATAAAGTTCATCACCTGTATTTTGGCGTCATATTTCTGCCATGAGATATGAGAATAGGCATCGTGATTATGGAAATCCTATCGCGATAAACAAAAGATTCCTGGAAATTTTATCTCGAGGATAAAAATATCTCGATAAAAATTCAACAGTATTTCTATCCGATTTTATGATTTTTCTATGCTCGTGTCAACAATTACGGCTGTCAATCAAGAAATCAATCGACCAACCAAATCATTCAATCGGCTCGGAATTCAGATTTGAACTCCTACATTGGCCGCCATTTATGTGAAACATTTTTGTTGGTTTGGTTACATAAACGTCGTAAATACAGCTTATTTAAGCTGTAGTAAGGACATTTAGGTCGCTAATAAACTATTTCGCTTTCTAACTACTCCTTGCCATGAGTTTTCAAAAAATTACGCCGTTTCAAATTGGAGCGGAAATTCCTGTTGGCGTCAATAAAGTAAGTGTGTGTGTGTGGGGGGGGGGGGGGCAGCGATTGGTAAATTGTTCGATTTCTGAGCATGCCTACTGACCCTTTTGACCCAGCCAACAGACTCCTATAGGAAGTTTCGCTTCGATTCTAAAAGGCGTTATTTGGTAAAATCATGGCAAGGAGAATGTAGCAAAAAAGTAGAACGAATGGTAGCGACCTAAGCGACGGAACTACAGCTAGTCACAAGCAATATCTTCTTTTCTCACAATGTTTTCTACTCCATATGACCCTTACTTTTAATTTAAATAAACTTTGTTTAGTCGTCTATAACCTTTCACAAATTAGTCTAAAATTTCTTCGTTTGAAATTGTGTTAATTCAATGATTTTCACTCCATTTTCGGAGAAACCCCGAAGTGATCGACGTATGCGTCAGCGGTGGGCGAAAACCTTTGTAATATTTTTAGTATTATTAAACACATTCACATGAAACACGGAATATTTAAAAGAGTAATCTATACCAACAAATAGAAAAATCTTAATGCATTACCGCACAACAAGACATTAGTCCGGTCCAAATTTAAAGGAGCTGCAGAAAACAATTTTACCATGATGGAATTTTGATTTTTTTTGTCTTATAGGGTAGGAACATTGTGGGATATGTAGACATTGCTTGCAAAAATCGCCTTCTTCATTTTCAACAATGTTTTTTTCAAAGCTGTTTTCTGGGGGGATATGAAAATGCGTCATTCTATGGAAATGGATTAATAAATGCATCTTTGAACGAATTATGTCCCCCTTTTTTTTCAAAGTTTTAGCCTGAACAATCGAGCGTTTGCAACTGAATGTGGTGCTCTTGTTTATATCAAGTAATAGTGAGTGCATGGTTCATCGCTCCAGGCGAGGTTAACGCGATTTTACACAAGAATTTATTTTGCATCATTAAACTTGTTATTCCACAGAGAAATGGAGTCGAAGTGTATCTAACTGGTTGGTGACCTTTAGAATGTACAAATAATGAGTGCAAATGTTCTCTTTTAGCCTTTGAGATACAATTTGTCACCGTAATTAAGTTTATAGAGACACTGGACCTACAATTGCACTAAACATTGAATAGATGTTTCCTAAACATTTTGACAAACGCTTAAAGTTATAACGTAAAGAAATGCTCTGAGAAAAAAGGCAGAAACTAATGATATAAAATGAACGTCATTTGACGTATTCATAGCGCAGTCGGTAAACGCATCAGCCTCCTAGTCTTCAATAATGGGATGTCATGGGTTCGATCCCCGGCGGCGGCACATATTCTTTCCGACATTTGTCTCTCACCAATAAGTGGATTATCGTAAACCTAAGTGGGATAGCGCATGGAGGCTAGGAAAGGATGTAGTGGTAGTACAGGTGTGAGAAATACCAGTAATCCATTGTTAGGTGCTCCAGCCGCTGCGATATGACTGAAATACTATTAAAAGCGGTGATAAACACCATTCGATCAATCAATCGTGGCTTGCGCACTGAAGTTCGACAGGAAAATTGGACACACATATTAAACGGAGTTATAAACGGTCATTATTACAAGACTGACGAACATGTAGATATAGCCTACGCACATCGGTACACCAAAACAAGGTTCTATGACTATTCCAGTAATGGGAGTTAAATCAGAAAGTCATATAGAATCTATCATGCGTTTTTTTTAGACAAGCTATTTCAACTCTCCCTGTTTTATTAAATTTTAGACTAGTCCAAATTGTAAAGGGTTGCAGACGATAATGAAATATTGGGTGCAGTTTTAAATGATCCCTCGTGGAAGAAAATATTGTGGGGAAAGGAAAAACTTCTTGTTAAAAGTTCAATTAAAACCGAATATTGCTGTATTGGGTTTGTAGGATCGGCGCCGCAGAGTTAGCAATAGAATGTGAATTGACCCACTCAAACACAATCCAAATTTTCAAGCCACTCAAGAAAAGAGTTTAGGGAAAACAATGTAAAAAGTGAAAAAATTGCTTGTATCAAGCGATTTCTTCATCTCATACATGGTTCTCTGCACAGAAAGTTATTTAATTTTATTTTATTTTTTTCAATTTGGACCAGTCTAGAATTTTAGTGTCTTGTAATTTGTTAACGTTTTATGGTGTTCATTTGTTTCACTTTATTGTTGTCAAGAACGCGAGATAAAGATACTCTCAAGACAAAAATACTTTAACCCTCCACACATAATTATAACAAAAACAAAGTGCAATTTATCAGCCTCATTCGGAACTTGTAAACAATAAGATGCAATGTTTTACATTTGTCAGATTGGTGTGCGGAGAGATGCTTTTTGCCACCGAAGCAGAATGATTCAGTCGTTTGAAATTCAAATAATAAAAAAGAAAGAAATAACATTTTAAAACTTTTACCTCAGAAATCATCTAATAAAGCAGACATTTGTTGGGCCTTGATATGGGATAAACTTCCTTATTCTTTTTTTTCAAGAAAACTTATGCTCATTCTCGGTTGACACATGACTGATCCAAACTGTAAAGGAGTTGCAGATGACAATTCAAAGATTATGAATTTTAAGATTTGTTAAACTTTCTATCTAGAAAACGTTGAGAAATTGAGTGTTTCAAGCTATTTCTTCGTTTTCCCCAATATTTTCCCAATTGTTTTTTTTTTTTTTTTTGAGGAGCGTCAAAAAGCGTCTTTGTGCGGGAATGGGTTAATTTTATGGTCAGGGACATTGTGTGGAAAAAAAACGTTGGTTAGCGATTTAAACGTCGTAACTACAGCTTTGATAAGTCGGCGGTTTAGTAGCAAACAAAAACATTGAAATACTCGAAATAAATGTCGGAGGTCAACTTTCACTTCCGGTTACAGTGTAAACTTTCATAAGTCAATCGTCTTTTGACAGTGATGATCCACTACAAATAAGCATGTAGCCTAATAATGAATATTCATGTAAGTAATGCCACAGCGTGTTCCCAGAAATCATCATTTGAATTGCCAATACCACTCTGTGTCCTTGCAATAACACCTATTGAACAATTTCCTTTTGCCGACAAATATTTAAACTTTTGATCGTCGAGTGCCATATATCACTGTCATAATTAAGGTCGCATCATCCTGGTCACGTTAAGGGTATTGAAGCTGTTCAAAATATATTCCTCTTGCAACCTTTTTCGACCAAAGTGAATGGAGCAAGGCGGGGTACCATAGAAATAACGTAAGTAAACGTACCATCAACTCGAACAGAGGGCATGTAAGATACGTTCTTTGAATTCTGCGTGGAAGCTTGTAATTAGCGACCGCTTTAAGTGATTCCTTGAAAGGACGGTAACTTAGAGCATTACCGAACAACTAAATTTTGAACTGGTCCTAATTGAAAGAAGTTGTAGACAACAACTCAAACTCTGTTCCAATTAGAAAAAAAGGTGTTTGATTGGATAGAAATCACTGTGAGAAAAGAGGAAATTGCTTGTAACAAGCACTTTTTACTTTTATCACAGTGTTTACTACAATGTTTATTATGGCGTAAAAATGCGAAATTGTACGGCAATGGTTTCATAAAGTAGCTGGTTATCATAGTATAATTGTATCTAAGAAGATCTATTCAACTAATAAGTTCACATATGAAGTACTGCATTAATGGAGGATTGCTAGCCACGCCCACTAGCCTCCGACAGTTCAACTGGGGTAATAAAGGACTTTGTTTTGTAAAATATATGGTCAGGAACATGAAATAAAATGCAAATCTTTGCTGGGAAATGCCTATAGCTACGACGTTTAAGTCGACAAACAATGAATGGACTGAAATAAATTGAGGGGGTTTAAATCACTAACACTTTCACTTCCTGTCTAAATGAATGATTTGATTTGTCAAAAGATATTTTATTGGCAGCAGCGATCCATCAATCTCTCTTCCTTGTAAAAACAGCATTCGTTTTTCTTTCCAAACGTATTTATTGCTGAGCTCGTGTTACGTAGAATTGGATCATTACATGCTTTATTAAGGTGCCTCATTTTTCAACTCTGATTTCTCCTATTCCCACTCAAAGCCGCTTTTTGACGCTCCTCAATAAAAACTACTGGGAAAACATTGTGCGAATGAAAATGAAATTTCTTGTCATAAAACAATCCCTTCAGTTACCACAATGTTTTCTATCCCGAAAGTTAAAATTTCATAAAATTTCAACTGCAACACCTCTGAATTTGGACCAGTCTAAATTTTTTCCGCCTTGAAATGGGTTACAAAAGTTTCAGACCGTTTGTTTTACGTGGTCGATTGCAAAAGTAGCCTTATGGAGGGATAAAATCCTATGTGAGTAATAACAGATCGTATAATATTGTAAAATGGGTAAACATATTTCTATGTCATGTAATTTGAAGTGATTGCCCAATTCTACAAGGCGATCGTTTCAGAATTGAGAATTAATCACAAACAATAGCAATTTTCTTCGCAGGTACTCTTTGACAGAAATTATCCTGTCATTTTGATTCAGTGGTTTTTTGTTGTTGGCCTTCCTTAATCCGCCATCAACCACTTTCTCCTTGGCGAATTCCTAATAAGGAAATATTGAGGAACAATTCACATGAACTAGGTTTGTTTTTATAGTTGTGGAGTTAGTGGCATATTGGTCAGACGTAGGACTCGGAAACGCAGGGTACAGAGTTCGAATTCCGCCCATCCCATGGGAATTATCTCAGCAAATGATTGACTTAGCTGGTTTCGAATATTTTCGAAGTTTTCACAATATACCATATATGAAAATTAGACCGCCCATTAAATCAATGTTTCTATCAGATATGATTCTTTTACAAGAATATGATAAAGGTTAACCTCATGATAACTGCTTTTAACTTTCATTGAAATCAAGCAACTGGTTTCGGAGAAAACATACTCTCAAAGTTTTCACCGTACACCATAAATAGCTATGCGCTACCCATAGAAGCCATGTTTTAACCAACCAAGGGATTTTTTTAACCTTTGAGGGAATTTAACCCTTTCCAACACAAGCCCTCCTTTTTACGCCCCTCAAGAAAGAAGTTTATGAAAACATTGTGGATAATGAAGAAATTGCTTGATACAAGCAATTTCTTCATTATCCACAATGTTTTCTATCCAAAAAGACGAAACAATTTAAAATTCCATCAACTTAAAGTTGTCGTCTGCAGTTTCTTTCAATTTGGACAAGTCTAAAATTGTTTTGTGTGGGAATTGGTTAATCAGGGGTCGTCAAAGGAGCATCCTGTAGAATTTCGATTAAATTCATCAATTGGTTAAAAGACGGTTTTCACTATACACCATATATGGACATTAGCGCCTCCAATAAAGCCATCCTTTTTTTAATCTCTTCGAGATTTTTTGAAAGGATCTGTTAAAAGGTCACCCAAGGATCATTCCTGTCAAATTGGTTGAAAGATCTGTAGAACTTTCTGGGGAAAAGATTTTAAAAGAAACTCTTCATGTATATACGGACACACAGACGCAAACAAGGACGCACGCACGACGAACACAATGCCATGACAATAGCCCTTTGGTTTTCAGCCAGCAGAGCATAAAACACTTAGCCCTTTTTACTGGTTGTTACTGGTCTTTATTTTTTTTACGTTCTTACCAAGGGGAGCTGATGATGATAAGAAACAGTTAGCCTGAATTCAAGGTTGGATATTGTCTAAAAAAATCCGTTTCTACTTTTTCCATGTATAAACATTTGTTGCGGGGTTTCTTTATCTCGATCAAATCTCACAAGCACCCACATCATAGGGCTAGAATTGTTTTAACGCCGATAATTTGGCCTTAAATGGCGTTTAGGAAACACTGTATATAAATTCTAACAATCTTGTTAAAATTGATTAGGAAAAGAAGTCACTTCTACTATGATTTCCTTCTCTATTTCTTTGTAACATCCTATAATATAGGACTTATTTGATCTTAGAATCATAAACTGAAATAATTTGATAGAGGTAATATAACATCTAAAATTTGAAAGCTCTCAGCCTTGCAATTTTCTGATAGATTTTAAGCTTTTAACTCTTAAACCATTCCCACACGACAAAATTTTAGCCTGATCCAAATTGAAAGAAATTGCAGACGACAATTTCAATTTGATGGAATTCGATTTTTTTTCGCGATTTTGGATAGAAATAAAGAAATTGCTTGATACAATCAATTTCTTCATTTTCGACAATGATTTTCAAAGTTTTTTTCTTGAGAGGCGTAAAAAGGAGGGACTGTGTGGGAATGGGGTAATTGATTCAAAGCTTTTAAGCATTATGAAAGAGCATGACCTTAGAATTATTACCTTTTCAGGTAATTTAGAGAGGCATAAATTTTTTGAAAGAATTACTTTTTTGCAACTACTTTCTTTAATACAACAGGCACTTCTCTGTCCACCTTTTGGCAATGATGAATTAACCTTTGTCATGCTGAATACAATCCTCTAAAAATTAGACTTCAATCAAAGGGCTGACAGTACTGGATGCAAACATTTTGAGTTGATAATTATTTTGATAATTTATCCTATAAAGAACTCTGGGTTAAAAGGGACAAGCAGGTGTGGACTAAGATCAGACTACACATGTGCAGGCTGATCTTTGTCTATACCTCCTGCTAAAAAATGAAAACTCCGGGTTCAGTATGATAAGAGTTAAAAATCTCACTTCTGTGTAGCGCGGGAAAATGAGGTAATAGCATGATTAAGGGGCTGCTACGAATAATTGGGGTCAAATTCAGTTAACCCATTCCCACACATAAAAATTTTAGACTGGTTCAATTTGAAAGAAGCTGCAGATGACAATGAAGAGTTGATGGACTTTCAATTTTTTTCGTCATTTGGGCTGGAAAACATTGTGGATAATGAAGAAATTGCTTGACACAAGCAATTTCTTCATTTTCCACAATGTTTTCCAAATCCTTTTTGCTTTGGGGCGTCTAAAAGCGTCATTGTGTGGGAATGGGTTAATGTTGGTATTCCCGAAAGTTTTCGGTCGATTTTCATCGCAAAAAATTAAGTTTTTCAGTTATTGAATGCTTATATCAATTCTGTGAATAAATAAACAATATATCAAAGATTATAAATTGTTCGCCGTTTTACGACATTTGACGTCAAGCATTTAGTTTCAATCTTAGAGAAATATCAGCCTCTTTTTCGAAATATCGGCGATCCATACTTTTCTTTCATTTGATTTAATTGGAAGAGTCAGCTTTTGAAATATTGATTAACAAATATTTATGTCCTCGGGCTTTCAAATTTCTCAGCTGTCTGCAACTTCTTTTTGTATTTTCATTTTTTTATAAGTCTCAAAGTTTGTAGTCTTGTATCGGTTACAAAAAGGACAGAATAAATAGAATAAAACATGTCACAGGAAGTGGCTTGATACCCCCACCGAGAGCCTTGCTTATGAAAAAGTGACCAAGTTTAAGGGGAGATGATTCTTCTGTCATAGTGGCTAAACCAACGTATATATAAAGTTTTGTTACTGTTGTCGCAATATTTTAGGAGGAGTTCGTGACACAAAATTACTTGCCGAGAGGCATGCTTATGAAAAAATATGTAAGTTCAAGGGGAGATAATTCTTCTTCCAGGGGGAGTTGAGACTTGAAAAAGTGTTGAAAAACTCAACACGAGATCAATATTTGTATGTAGTTTTATTCCTCTTGACGCAAAAATTGTAGGAGTTGGCGACAAAAAAAAGAATACTTGAATTTTCATGTAAATTGTGAAAAGGTGTCTAAGATAACGGGGAGATGATTCTTCTATCTGATAGAGTAGTAATTGAACAAAGCGTGTTGCAAAGATCTCAACATGTGATACATTTATGTATAAACCTTATTCTTTTGAAGGAAAATGTTCCCAACACAACATTACTAGAATTTTTGTGCACAGACAGATGGACAGACAGGTTGATTCCAGTACACCCCTGAAAACATTCGTTTTGCGGGGTATGAAAAGATGTGTTTGCGAAATACTAATACCTTAAAATAGTATTTTTTAATTCATAAATTTGACCTTGACCTTGTCACCTACTTCTGAGCTGGACATTAACAAATGAGGTGAATCTTTATGCCAATTATGAGTATCAGAAATATATTTTTTTCAGTTTCAGGAACATGTTGACCCATGACCATTTGACAAAATTTAAGACTAGCCCAAGTTCAAAGATGCTGCAGGGCATAAAGGATTTGTTTTGTCTATGTTACATCACTTTTGCTCGAGATCTCAACTAAAGTTGTCGTAATGATGCCAAGTTGTCGTATTTTTGCTTCACTTTGTCTTAACTTATTCGCTCACCTGAGCACAAATCTAGTTTTTTTGAAAATCAAAACTCTTATGTCTTTTAGGATAGCAAATATTTTTAGACGAATTTCTTCATTGTCTACAATGGTTATCAATCCTTTTTCTTGAGGTGCGTAAAAAGAGGTTTTGTGTGTGAATGGGTTAAGTTTGCAGGGTAAGAGTAGCAAGACAAACAAACAGATACAAACATACACACATACACTCATACAACAATATGCCCCAGACCTAATCAATAAGGAGGTATAAGATATTCCTAAAAATACAAACACAAAAATTTACTTAATTCAGGATTACGATTTTTTGCGCATGTTTTGAAAAACTTCCAAACCAACATGAATGCTCCTATCTATCTTCGCAGAAAAATCGTCTTCGAATAACTTCGGGTGGAATTATTTGATATGACACGAGGACCATGATTGTCCTAAAGCGCTCAACTATATAAATAACAATCATAAAACGCAACATGGGTAATTCTAATAGAAATACATGTAGGATTTGTCTTTACAGAGCCATAATAGAAGTAAGAACCACAGGAACATTACTAGTAAATCGATTACACATTTCTGATAAACTTTTTCAGGTTTATGGTTTATCATCAGAATTTCAATCATTTCCTTCGTGGTTCTGTGTAAACCAAGAAGGCTGGTGATTTTAGCAATTCTGAAAAAGGTCAACGAACCGATGCTTCATGCAACGTATAAAGGCTGTACACCTCCTAGGTAAGGAGAAGATGGTTTTTAAATTTTTTTTAAAAAAAAAAGAATCGACTTTTGTTGCATTGTCAACCAGAGTTTTTCACGGATTTCAATTCCTTTAACTATTTTTAAAGGGGGCCACCTAAGGAACATGCCTGCCAAATATGGTTCAAATTGGCCCCATGGTTTATGAAGGAGATGACACACGATGGACAACAGATAATGCATGCCGGATAGATGGTGATCAAAATAACTCATCTTGAGCACTTTGTGGTCAGGAAAGCTAATAAGATAAGACAAAGTGAAGCAACAATAGGAAAACTTGGCATTATTTCGACAACTTTAATAGAGATCTACAGCAAAGGTGGTGTAACAATGACAAAACAAAATTTGAATCTTCTATGCCTTTTAGTTTGTGAGGACATGTTTCTTTTTAATGATGCTTTCTTTGTTTCTTTGTAAAATAGGCTGCCCCTGGCAGAAGCCCAATTTGAACCTCATGAGCATTATTCTAACAACTTTTGAAGAAGGTAAACAGACACCCCCAAATACCAAAATAAGGAATATTTAGGCCAAGTGGTTTGTCACGAGATGTACTTATTTGTTTTTATCTAAAATAGGGTGCACCAAGGTAGAGCCCAATGACACCCTAAACACATCACTTAACCCATCACCTGACACCAAAAGTTTAGACTAGTCCAAATTCAAAGATTTTGCCTACAACAAATTTGAATTGATACATTTCTTCTTTTGTGGTAGAAAATATTGTGAAAATAATTTCTAGAAATAAGCAAGTTCTTCATTTTCAAAAATATTTTCCAAAAAGCGTCATTGTGTGTCAAACTTACGGTTTGTCAAAAAGATATTAAGGGCTTTTCTTTTGTTTTATGATGTTTCCGTGTAAATAACCATGAACATTATTTTAAACAACTTTTATAGAGGTGAAGCCACGATCAAAATATCTTATCTCCAAACTAAACACTTAGTCTAGAGAAGATTTTAAACATTGTCAATACATTGTATTTTTTGCAATGGCAAGCTTTCATCAGAAGTGAATTTTCTGTTGCAACTCTGGT
This sequence comes from Fragum fragum, assembly GCA_946902895.1. Classification (NCBI taxonomy): domain Eukaryota; kingdom Metazoa; phylum Mollusca; class Bivalvia; order Cardiida; family Cardiidae; genus Fragum; species Fragum fragum. Next base: position 60,124,508 of record OX336370.1, on the reverse strand, counting down.
AGAGCTTCATCCAAACACCTCTGTAAAGGTTTAGTTTAATTGTCTTTCTGGAGTAGATTTCTAAAAATTGTTCACAAATAAACAGATGTAAGATATCTGATCACATAAACTCACCTTGCACTTTGTGCTAAGGAGACAAAAAAAAAAAGTTTAAAAACTTCGAAACTAATCAGATTGGAAAACTTTGAATCAGTCTAATATTTTGCCATCTGGCAGTGGACTGTCAGATAACCTCAAGACTCCCCATTTTGACCTGTTGTGGAAAATTTGCTTTGGAAGAAGAGGATAAATTAATTGTCACACTAATTTTCAATCTAGAAACTTTTTTAGTTGTCATCTGCCACTTCTTTTGATTTGGACAAGTCCAACATTTTGTAATTGATTCATCCATTGCTTCCCAACCCAATTGTTTTAACACCCTCAACAAATAAAGCTTGGAATATTATATGGAAAATGAAGAAAATGCTTGTTACTGTGTTTTCTATCCTACAAGACATTAGTTCATTAAATTTTATATCAACTTGAAGTTATTGCCGGTAAACCAATTCCTGCACAGTGACACTTTTTGATGCCACTCAAGAAAAAAATTGGAAAAAAAAATTGTAAAATGAAGAAATTGCTTGTAACAGAAAGTTGAAAAAATCTTGAATTTCATCAACTTTAAATTGCCATCTGCAATTTCTTTCAATTTGGACCAGTCTAAAATGTTGCAGTCTGGTAATGGGTTAAATCATCTGAACTAAATCAGATTGTGTCAATGTAATCGGTGCTATAAAACAATTAACATTGTCTTGGAAATGGAAAATGAAGAAAATGCTTGTTACTGTGTTTTCTATCCTACAAGACATTAACTCATTAAATTTCTTATCAACTTGAAGTTATTGCCGGTAAACCCATTCCTGCACAGTGACACTTTTGGATGCCACTCAAGAAAAAAAATTGGAAAAATTTTTTGTAAATTGAAGAAATTGCTTGTAACAGAAAATTGAAAAAATCTTAAATTTCATCAACTTTAAATTGCCATCTGCAATTTCTTTCAATTTGGACCAGTCTAAAATGTTGCAATCTGGTAATGGGTTAAATCATCTGAACTAAATCAGATTGTGTCAATGTAATCGGTGCTGTAAAACAATTAACATTGTCAACTTCAGCTGACATCTTTGAGGTATAAATGGCTGATGAATAATAAACAATGCAAAATAGACTGGGATAATATGAAACAGAAGCAATTAAATTCACAGCAAGTACATGTAATTTACTCAATGTAACATTGATTCATCTGACATTTTTGCCTAAAAAAAAATCTGTTTGTTGATCTATTTACCAATTACCAAATTTGATAGAGGTTATACACAACAATTTCAAGTTGGTAGAGATTTGAATATACTTGCCTTTCTGGGGAGAAAACATTGTGGAAAATATTAGAATTGCTTGTGACAAGCAATTTCTTCATTTTTACATGGTGTTTTCCAAACTCTGTTCTTCAGGGGTGTCAAAAATAGGAACGAGTGGAAATAATTGTGATGCTTTGAGTAAATACTTGGAAATTCCATACAAATATTTAACCCTATGCCACACAATCCAACATTTCTAAATGTCCAAACATATACTTATGGAAAACATTGTGGAAAAAGAAGACATTTTTTGTTGTCTAACAATGTCCGCCCAGCCCCCTGCCATGGCCCTTACTTTTCAATTTCAACCTACTTCGATTTTTCTGCAACCTCCTTGAATTTGGAGTAGTCTAAAATTTGGCCTTGTGGCAATGGGTTAGAACAAAAGCATTGGATTCAGATGCATGACACTCAGCTATTGAATGCTGGATAGCAAATAAAAAATCCAGACAAAAAAGGGCTGAATTTGTATAAAAAAAAATTTGGAGTTACCTCCCATGATATTTTTGGGAAGCTTTGAGTCATGAACAATCTGCAGAGAGTAATTAGTGAAGACTTTGATCAGACTGTACAGATGCACAGTTGATCCAAGATTTTTATTTCGCACATGCTTTTTAATTATATACCTATAAATGATCTGAATAAAATTCTGGCTATCTGATACAGCTTGACATGAAATAATATCCACATTTGGCGTGTACCAAAACCCGTATTTGTTGTATTCCTTTAAACACAGACTACATTTTGTGTATCGATATTCAGGTTATTCAGTATGAAATTTATATATATATATCTTTTCATTTCTTAATTATTTTCAATGGATTTTCTTAATGTTCAGTCTAAAAAGTATATAATAACAGGAATGTTACAACAGTGTTTTTCTAGTTATTGTCATTTCTTCTGTTTCCACTATGTTTTCTCAAGTATAATATCACAGACATGTAAAAAACAGGGATTTTTCAGGAAAGGGTTACATGACAGATGTTTAGATGTTCCAAAAACAAAGACGTTACAGATGAGAATTCCAAATTTGTAAAACACATAGTGAAGTAAAGGTGATTTACCAAAATTGTGGACCCTAGGGTGTTATAAGGAAAGCATTTTTCATTCAGGGCCCCATTACTGTGTTTGCCAATGGAGTTTTCTGATTTTCAATAGGATACATCTGTGCTACTTAACAAAGATTCTGACCAAGTTTCATCACAATAGAGTGAAATGTGTGCGCCCGTAGAGTCAAAACAAAAAAAATTGATAAGACCCTTTTCTGAGTGTTTAAAAATTTGTTCCCACTTTCTAACAATAGACTCATTTTTGTATTTGACAAATATTCCAACCAAGTTTAATCAATATTGATTAAAAATTGAGGCCCCTGGAATGTAAACAATGGAATTGTCATTATGGCCCCTTTTCCTTTCTATTCCAATGGAATGTACTTTAACTGAGCTTGACAACGTGCAAGGAACAACACACAAAGGTGAGAAACACCCTGCATGATAAGTGCATGCTCAGGTAAACTACAAATTCAAGCAAACTCCCACTATTTGACACACACACACACACACACATAATTATGTAGGGTATAGGCAGACTCAACTAAAGTTCACCTTTGGGATAAAAACATTTAGACAAGCATTTTCTCCTTAACTCTAAGTCTTATAGATTCTTTTCTTTCAATTTACTTTGAAATTTTGTTAACATTTCCTTTCCAATTTGACAAGTCAAAAACTAATTGCCTTGCAAAGGGTTAAATTTCTGTTTACCCTGTTCTACCAGACAAGCAGGTTTTATCCTGACTACTTCAGCAGTGTGGATATCCGCATCATACTAGCATGTAACATGGAACACATCAATAAACCAATGCAACTGTCAATCAATGAATCAATAGTTAAATCAAGTCATTCACTTAGATCAGAAGTGAACTTTCAACTCCAACACTTGCTGACATTTGTGTGAAGCAATTTTGTTGGTTTGGCAACTTAAACATCGTAACTACAGCTTGTTCAAGCTGTAGTTACGATATTTAGGTTGCAACCCAATCATTTTACCCTTTTTTGTTACTTTTTACTGGTCATTAGTTTTGCAAAATAAAGCCATTCAATATCTAAGTGGAACTTCCAGCCAGAGCTTATTCAGCATTGTCACTGTGAATTGTCTAGTAAAGATTTAACCCATTCCAACACAAGAAAATTTTAGACTGGTCCAAATTGAAAGAAGCTGCAGACGACAATTTCAAGTTGATGGAATTCCAATTTTTTTCGTCTTTTGGGATAGAAAACATTGTGGTTAATGAAGAAATTGCTTGTTACAAGCAATTTCTTCATTGTCCACAATGTTTTCCAAAGCTTTTTTCTTTTGGGGCGTAAAAAGGAGGGCTTGAGTTGGAATGGGTTAAATTACCGTTGACACTGTTCTACTAGACAAGCAGTTTTTATCCTGACTACCTCAGCAGTATTTGTATCCTCATCAAACTATTATAATTTAATTGTTAGTTTCGTCTATCAAAAACGAGCGTTCTGATTGGTCGAAATATTTAATTCATACCTCCATGAACAAAATTCTGAGCATGCTGTGATTTTGTATGCTTCCACACAAAATAGTCCCATACAAAAAGGTATCAAAAGATGTAGGGTTCTTGCTTTTTTCGCTCGATACTATCAAATTATAAGAAATGAAGAGAATATTTTTTGTTTTCATGGAGGTATGAACCGAAAAACCTAATCACACAATGTATGAATCCGCTTCGCGTATTCATACAGTGTGATTAGTTTTTTCGGTTCATACCTCCATGAAAACAAAAAAATATTCTCTTCATCTCTTAAATGCAACATGGATCACTTCAAATACCAAATAGTAGCTGTCAATCAAACAATCAATTGACCAATCAAATCATTCACTTAGACCAGATGTTAACATAGAACTCCTACATTGACTAACATTTGTGTGAAGAGTTTTAGCTGGAATCATAACTTAAATGTCGTAACTACAGCTTGAAGAAGCTGTAGTTACTATGTTTAGGTTGTAAACCAACCATTGTTTTGTTGCATGTAACTAGCAATAAATTTTGCAATATAAAGCCCTTTCATACATTAGCGGAACTTCCAGTCGGAGCTCGGTGGGTGTCAGAGATCCGTCAATTTTCTGGTAAAGGGTTGAATTTCTGTTTTTATCCTGACCACTTCAGCAGTGTGGGTATCCTCATCAAACCAACATGTAACATGGATCACATCAAATGTAAAATAGTACAAGCTGTCTACACAGTGTTTTCTCCTGTATGTTGATCTAGGATCTTCTCTTAGTATGTTAGTTATTGCACTTCTGGCACCTTCAATATTTTGTAATAATTGCAACCTAAATATAGGATTTTCTGATTCCAAACTAAAGTTCTCTAGTTGTTCTAAAGCTGTAGGTGTAAAGCAAACATTTAATGAGCTGATTGGTGGTTTTTCGATCCATTCTGCACTTCTGCTACTACTTTCATTTTTCACACCATGACTTTCTGAATCAAAATCAAACATATCATCTTTGATAGATTCTTTATTTTCAGTTCCAGATAATAAATTATCAACTAATTTTTCAACATTGCTATGCACTTGGGTTTCACTTACTGAACTGATTTTAAAATCATCCTTGCCCGACATTGAACTCCTATCTCTAAGACCGTCATCAGTATTTCTACAATTCTCTGTAGCAAAACTAAAGTTGGTTTCTTCATTTTTCATTGAACCTTCCATATTATCACTTGTTTCTTTAGGCATTGCCTCAAAAAACTCCAATCTTAATTTATCACCAGTTTTCTCACTGATATCTTGTCCATGATCACATACTCCTGCCCCACTTTTGTTTTCACTGTCATGAAAATTATCAAAATCACCAATTGGTTCAAGTTGTGGGTTACCACAAACATTATCAGCCCCATCATTTGACAGTTCATTACAAAATTTATGAGAAGCACCTTCCTGGTCTAAAAGTTCATCCCTGCGTTCTGCTGGACAGTCATATTGAGTTATATAAGGCTTTATATCTATCACTGGAGTACCATCTATCATGTCTATTCCTGAAACTGTTAGACTAGCTCCTGAAATAATTTTTGATAAATAAAGTAAGGACATAGATTCTGTAATATAAAAAGCTTTATATCTATCACTGGAGTACCGTCTATCATGTCTATTCCTGATACTGTCAGACTAGCTCCTGAAATAATTGTTTGATAAATAAGGAAAGGACATAGATTCTGTAATATAAAAAGCTTTATATCTATCACTGGAGTACCGTCTATCATGTCTATTCCTGATACTGTCAGAATAGCTCCTGAAATAATTTTTGATAAATAAAGTAAGGACATAGATTCTGTAATATAAAAAGCTTTATATCTATCACTGGAGTACCGTCTATCATGTCTATTCCTGATACTGTCAGAATAGCTCCTGAAATAATTTTTGATAAATAAGGCAAGGACATAGATTCTGTAATACAAAAATCTCTGTCTATCACTTTCACTGGAGAACCATCTATCACGTCTATTCTTAATACTGCCAGACTAGCCCCTGTAAAACATGTTAATAAGTAAAGCAAATGACAGCAATTTTAGTTTTATAAAGCATTATGCATATCACTGGAGTACAATCTAACATGTTTATTCCTGATACTGTTAAAATAGCTCCTGAAATACATGTAACACAAGTAAGGAAAATGACAGCCATATTAACCCTTGTCATGCTGAGCCAGGAATATTCCGGTTTTGACAGGAGGTGTAGACTAAGATCAGACTGCACTTATGTGCAGGCTGATCTTAGTCTACACCACCTGCTTGTACTTTTCCTGCCAGAGTTGTTTATGAAGTTGATTTCTAAAAGAAATATTGATTTTTAAACAACAAGTTCTATCAGTGCTTTCAGCCCTTTGATTTGACATAATTTCAGTAAGTTATTTTATACAGCATGACAAGGGTTAAGTTATATAAGGCTTTGTGTCTATCAATCAGGTACAATCTCTCATGTCTATTCCAGATACAGGCAATCTAGCTCATGCGACTACCTCTATTAAGTGACCACCATTGGAATTCTGTTTCAAATTTTAAAAGCTGTTATAAAGAGGTGGTTGTATTTGCTAAAAACATATAAACATATCATCAATTAATCCTTTGTTGTTGGAACTAATTAGAATTGTCTCAGTAAGAAGATTCTTATGAGTTCCTACAACTTAGGGTTATCAAGAATTCTCAATCTGTGTAAGTTTCTGTATGCAATCAAATCGATCCTTTATATATTTCACAAAACATGCTTACAGCAACAATTCACATGAGCGACCACTTTTTGGTTGTCATTTTTTATAAAACTCTGAGGTAAATTGTTTGTTGGCTGACTATCTAAACGTCGTAACAAGAGCTTCAACTAGGCTATCACTGAATGTGATTATTACTCCCTCCACAAACAGCTCCATGACACAGAAAACATTTTGTCCCTGGAATAAATCCAAAAGAATAGTAAATTAACAATAGCCAAAATAAAACTGCCCATCTTTGCTTGATACTCAGTGCACACATAAAATTTAAATCATTTACAAAACCTCTCCCAATATTTTCAGAGCCCGATATTAAAAGTGTTGCCAAAAAGAATTTAAATTTCAAAATTGTTTAAATTGCCATATTCTTTGAGAGCCGTAGAAAGTCTCAGTCTACCCAGCTGTAAAATTGACAGATTGCTGGCCCTGCCCACATACTCCGCTGGCCCTGCCCACATACTCCGCTGGCCCTGCCCACATACTCAGCTAGCCCTGCCCACACACTCTGCTGGCCCTGCCCACACACCTGCTGGCCCTGCCCACATACTCCGCTGGCCCTGCCCACATACTCCGCTGGTCCTGCCCACACACTCCGCTGGCCCTGCCCACAGACTCCACTGGCCCTGCCCACACACTCCGCTGGCCCTGCCCACACACTCCACTGGCCCTGCCCACACACTCCGCTGGCCCTGCCCACACACTCCGCTGGCCCTGCCCACACACTCCGCTGGCCCTGCCCACACACTCCCCTAGCCCTGCCCACACACTCCGCTGGCCTTGCCCACACACTCCCCTGGCCCTGCCCACACACTCTGCTGGCCCTGCCCACACACTACGCTGGCCCTGCCCTCACACTCTGCTGGCCCTGCCCACACACTCCGCTTGCCCTGCCAACAAACTCCGCTGGCCATTGCCACAGACTCCACTGGTCACACTCATAGACTCTGCTAGACTCTGTTGGCCATACCCACCAACTTCAATAAGAAGTTCCAACTCCACACTTACCCTGGTCATGCTAGATAAAATCCTGTTTAGAATTGCACCAAGATCAAAGGACTGATATCACTGGAAGCACAAGTTGCAGGTCAATAGTTAATTTGAAAAAGGGTTAATTGGAGACCTAAACATTGTAACTAAAACTTGAATAAGCTGAAGTTACGAGGTTAAGATGACCAAACCAACAAAAATGTTTCACATTTATGCCAGCCTATGTCGGATTTCAAAGTTTACTTCTGGATTAAATGAATTATTTAATTGGTCAGTTGATTCTTTGACAGTCATGATAGGTCATTTTGGAAGTTGACCTAATCTTTTAACAGAGGACAAAGTTTGAGACTGGTCTAAATACGAAGAAGATGCAGACAACAATTTGAAGATGATATCTTGGTCTTTCTTGGTATAAAAATGTGAATTTGTCTAGTTTAATGGTTTAACCCTTTCCTGTTTTTTGAAATTCTGGACTGGTCAAAATTCAAAGGTTTTGCAAATGACAACTCTATGTTGAATTTATTTGAAAAATAATCATCAAGTGGGATAGAAAATATTGTGGAAAAAGAAGAAATAGCTTGTTACAAGCAATTTCTTCTTTTAACACAATGTTTTTCTCAAGTATAAAAACCAGGGATCAAGAGGAAAGGGTTAAGACTCTGCCTCATTCTTGGGAGCATAGAAACATCTGGACTAAGTGTTTGAGAGCTCATTTTTAAGCTGAAAGCTTTGTCCAAGGCTTACTAACATAAATTAGCATAAACTTATTTGATCTGCAACTTCTTTCAACTTAGAGTAGTCAGTATTATTCTTTGCTGCAAATAGTCACCAATATGATTTTAACCCATTCCCACACAACAAAGTTTTAGACTGGTCAAAATTGAAAGAAGCTGCAGACAACAATTTCAAGTAGACAGAATTCTATTTTTTCCCATCTTTTTGGATAGAAAACACAATATTTTCCACAGCTGTTTTCTTTAGACACGTAAAAAAGAGGGCTTGTGTGGGAATGGGTTAAGACCGGAACCACTGTTGGCTTTAACAAAACTTAACTTACAAGTCCAGTCAACTTGCATATAACTTACCTTGTATTTGTTCAATCTTGGCCAATGTCAAACCAACATTATTTGGTCTATAAGGGGACCTTGTAGAGAACAGACCAACCCTTTTGCCATTTAATCTTGGAGGTTTTACTTTGGCCTTAGTGTAGCTGTTGTTATTTTGGTGGAAAATAAACAAAATCCTGAAAAATATAGAAAATATTTACCTGACAATTTACCACAAAATAAAGGTTTACTCTGGTCCAAAAGAGATTGAAGATAATTATAATTCAGGTGTCATCTGAAGATTAACCCTTTCCTGTTTTAGGAAATTTTAGACTAGTTTAGACCATTTAGAATGAGGTCACAGACCACAAATTAAAGTGAGATTCATTCAAATTGTTACAGTACTACAGCAAAGAAAATATTGTGGAAAAGAAGAAATTTCTTGAAACAAGATTTTTTTTTCTCCCATAATGTTTTCTCAAGTATAAATCAAGGGGCCGTAAAAAACAGGGATTGTGGGGGGAAGGGTTAAGTGCAATATTTGGTGAAAACCACAATGAGGAAAGGAGAAATTAATTGTTACAAACAATTTCTTCTATAATAAATTTGTTTTCCAAAGTTAACCCTTGTCAAGCTGAGCCCGGAATATTCCGGTTTTGGCAGGAGGTATCGACTAAGATCAGACTGCACTTATGTGCAGGCTGATCTTAGTCTATACCTCCTGCTTGTACTTTTCCTGCCAGAGTTGTTCATGATGTTGATTTCTAAAAAAATATTGATTTTTGAACAATCAGTTCTATCAGTGCTTTCAGCCCTTTGATTTGACAGCAATTAAGTAAGGTAATTTATGCAGCATGACAAGGGTTAATGTTGGATTATAATTGTATGATGTGTTATAGCACTTGATGAACTAGAGAAATTTAAGCCATAGAAAGGTAACTTCCAAGAACTATATCAGTATTTCCCATAACAAGATCTCACAAAATTTCACTAAAGCGAGAGTGTTTAACCCATTACCACACAATACCATCTTTTGATGCCCTTTAAGAAAAGGTTCAAGAAAATATTACAATATAGTTACACAATTCTATACAATTCTTTTTTCAGGTAATCCTGCAGTTTTAACTTTGTGTTCTACCAAGAAATGTGTAGATATTTGAAATTCTATCAACGTGAAAGATGAAATTGTTGTCTGCAACTTCTTTGATTTTGGACCAGTTAACCCATTTTGGCATAACAATTTTAACCCTTCTCATGCTGAACCCAGAATTATTCCGGTTTTGGCAGGCGGTGTAGACCAAGATCAGCCTTCACATAAGTGCAGTCTGATCTTGGTCTACACCTCATGTTTGTAATTATCCTGCCAGAGTTGTTTATGTAATTGATTTCTAAAAGAAATAGTGATTTTGAACGACAAGTTCTATCAGTGCTTTCAGCCCTTTGATTTTACAGAAAAACAGTAAGGTAATTTATACAGCATGACAAGGGTTAAGATGATAGAATTTAAAGAACATTTGTTTTTCTGGGTAGAAAACAATGTTGAAAATTAAGAAATCTCATGCTGAAAGCAATTTCTCCCTTTTCAGCATTTTTCTTGATTGATTGTGTGGAAAGGGTTTAACAATGAGATATGAATGATATTGGTATCAAAATTTTTATTCATAGAAATATTTCTTCAAGTTTCATAATTAAAATCATTGAATGAAACCATTACAGAATGACAAAATTTTAAACTGATCCAAATTTCAAGAATGCAGACAACAATTTCCAGTTGATAGATTTTTAATTTTATTTGCATTTTGGGGCAGAAAACACTATGGATAATGAAGATGTTGCTTTTCACTAGCAGTTTCTTCATCCTCAACAATTTTTTCAATGACTTTCTTGAGAGGCCTCAAAAGTGTGATAGGGACTTGTCCATGGCCCAGTGGAAGGGCACTAGTCATGGGGTCCAGGGTTCGATCCCTGGCCGTAGCAAATATCCTTTCAAACATTTGTCTCCCATCAATGGATGGATAATCGTTAACCTAAGTGGGATGAGCAGCTGGAGGCTCGAAAAGGATGTAGTGGTAGTGCTGTTGTGGGAAATAACAAGATCCCATGGTTAGGTGCTCCAGCCGCTGCAATATGACTGAAATACTGTTAAAAGTGGTGTTAAACCCCATTCAATCAAAAAGTGTGATTATGTGGAATGGGTTTGTTAGATCCAATGGAAAATTTGAAATAGAAAAGTCTATTTGTATGACGGAGTTAAAATTGTATATTAACCCTTGTCATGCTGAATAAAATCCTATTCTGAACTGCAGTAAAATCAAAGGGCTAATGACACTGTTGGTCTTGTCAGGGTCCATATTTAATTTGTAAATAGATCTTATGGATAATTCTGGCTTAAAGAAGACAAACAGGGGGTCTAGAATAAGGTCAGACTGCAATTATGTGCAGGCTGATCTTTGTCTATACCTCCTGCCAAAACAGGTATATTCCGGGTTCAGCATGACAAGGGTCAATGTTTCTGGTTATAAGTCAAATAGTACAATATCCATACCATGCATATGTAGGAAAAAGGAACAATAAATAGTCATAAAAATATCTTCAATTTTTATATTAAAAAATAACTAAGTTTAGACTATAGAAAAGAAAACATCATGGAAAAAAAATCAATTGTTTGATACAAGCATTTTTTTTTCTTCATTTTCTGAAACAATTTCAATAAATGTTTGAAAAATTGTCATCAATCATGAGGGTGTATAATATTGGTGTCAAATGAATAGCTAATTCTTTGATCATTCACTTAACGCCTTTTCAGGCCTCAGGGGAAAAATAATTTGGAAAACATTGTGTAAAATGAAGAAATTGCATGAACCAACCAATTTCTTCATTTTACACAATGTTTTCTATCCAGAAAGTTGAAAAAATCTATAGTTCCACAAACTTTGAAATGTTGTCTACTGGTAATGGGTTAATTGTTGAATCTATCCAGTTCCAACTCTTTGACTTTTGTACCATAACTTATATTCTACAATGTTTTTTCCTATAGCTTTGTATTCCTATAACCCATTACCAGACAACAGAAGGTTAGACTGGTCCAAATTGAAAGGAACTATAGAAACAATCTAAAGTTAATGAAATTTATTACATAAAATGAAGAAAATGCTTGCAACAAGCAACAGTCATTTCTTCAAATTCCACAATGTTTTCAGTACAAAAAGTGTTCATTGTTTGGGAAATGGGTTAACTTTGTAATTTGATAACCCTACCAGACATGAGTGAAATCTTGTAATCCTTCCAGTGAATGTTCTGGATTGTTGAAGATGGACTTCTCTATGGTGATGACTCCTCTTGCCTGTCTACACACACTAGGTTGTCTTGGAGTTCCATTTTTAAACAGAAATGGGGATTTGACATAACCAATTGGTTTCATTTCTTCAATGCCTTATAGCCTAAATACAAAGAAAATTAAGATTATGTTTGTGAAATACATTGACCCCTTACAGTCGCTTTTCAGAAATGTGACCTTGACAAATGACCTTGATGTTGTCACATGACCTTGACCTTGGTATGGATTCATATCAATGAGATCTATCATTATGCTAAATATGAGCATTGCATCTTGAATAGGCTTGAAGAAATTGTAAATATTAAGTTTTTGTTTGTCAAGTCTTTGCAGAAGTTTGACCTTGACAATTGACCTCGACTTTGGTATCTACAGGTGTGTAGCTATGAGATCTATAATCATGCCAAATAAGAGCATTGTATCTTAAATAGGAGAAATTGTAAATGTTAGGATTTTTGGTTAAATCTGGCAGACAAACAGATGGACAGACAGACAACAGTAAAAAAATATAAGCCCCTGATTTTTAATGTGGTGACATAAAAGTAAAGACTTGTTATACAGAAACCTGTTGCATCTATCATGAACTACATTGAAAATAAATCTTTTATGGGTTGGGAACATAGTGGATAATGAAGAAATTACTTGTAACAAGAAATTTCTTCACTGTCCACAATATTTTCCAAATCTTTTTCTCTTGGGGGGCATCAAAAAGCTTGATTGTGTGGGAATGGGTTAAAAGCAATTTCTTCCTGTCCCATAATATTTTCTTGAATAATACTCCCTGAATACAGTTGAAACGGTATGTACAAAAGCCATTCTAACTTACTTGACATACAAGTTTATAAATTCTTTATAAGAATTTTTTCAAGTTTCAATGTTTGTTTAAATGGCTAAATGGTGTTCTGATTGTCTTTAATTGTATAACCAATCACATAAAGAATGGACAAAAAATTATTGATAATTAACCAGAAAATGGAATTTTGACAGAAGTTGCAGAGGAATATTTCAAGATGAACAAAAAGAAAAACCATTCTAGGGAATGAATAAATTCTTTGTAGCAAGCAACTTTCCACTATATTTTTGAAAGCTCGTTTTGAAAAAGCAGGATTGTGTGGGAATGGGATTAGATGAATGCTTTTGTTTATCAGTGATGTTAATCTTTTTAATAAAGAAATATTCATGTAATCCACTTTCAAATCAGAAAGCAATATGGAGCTTGCATAAGAAAATATTGCATTATTTACCCATGCCGGCACAGAGACGCTTTTTGACACCCCTCAACAAAACCGATTCGGACAACATTGTGTAAAATGAAGAAATTTCTTGTAACAAGCAGTTTCTTCATTTTCCACAATGTTTTCTATACTGAAAGTTGAAAAAATCTAAAATTTCATTAACTTGAAAATGTGATCTGCAACTCCTCTCTCCGCAGAAACATCCAGACCAAAAATAAGAAGATCAGAGAAATAGCGTATAAAACTTTAGTGAGACCCCAGGTAGAATACGCATTAACAGTTTGGAGCCTCTACACAAAAATCTATATCAATAAAGTGGAAAAAGTACAACGTAGAGCGGCAAGATGGGTTCAAAATAATTTCTCTTATTATGACAGTGTTACCTGCATGCAGAAGGAGCTTGGTTGGGAAACTCTTCAATACAGACGAGACATTTCCAGAGTCACCATGTTTTATAAAATCGTTAATAATTTTGTTGCAGTGCCAGTACCAGCTTATCTCAAAAGACCAGTGAGGACCACCCGACATATGCACACAGCATCTTTCAAACAGATCCATACAAATGGACCCTTCTTTAAATATTCATTTTTTCCGTACACAGTGATACTATGGAACAGCCTACCAGAAACAATTGTACAGCAACCTGATATTGCAGCGTTCAAAAAGAGTCTCAATTCTTTTCAGATAGTGAGCCGTCCCTGAATGACCAAAAATATGTTTTATCAGCTCTTTTAATCTAACACTTACAATACTTTTAAAAATTTTGCACCCTAAGCAATGACTAACAGTTTTTATTCCAGCACAGACGCGCACCTGCCAGTAATACCCGAAAGGGGAGTTGGGCAGTATATATAGATAGATAGATAGTAACACCTTTAGACACCCCCAAGAAATAAAGTTTTGGAAAACATTGTGGAAAATGAAGAAATTGCTTGTTATAAGCAATTTCTTTACTTTCCACATTTTTTATACCCAGAAAGTTGTAAAAATCCAAAATTCCATAAACTTTAAATCATCGTCTGCAACCTTTTTCAATTTGGACCAGTATAAAATGTTGACCCATTCCCACATAATGACACTTTTTTACGCCCCTAAAGAAAACAATTAGGAAAACATTGTATAAAATGAAGAAATAGATTATTGCAAGCAAGTTCTTCATTTTTACACAATATTTTCTGAACATAAAGTTGAAAAAGATTAAAATTTCATAAACTTTTAAATGGTTGTCTACCGCTCTTTTCAATTTGTACCAGTCTAAAATCTTGCTGTCTGGTAATGGATTAATTATGATGTCCTACCAAAAAAGGTGGTTAATCCCACCATAGCCATAACAAAATAATGAAGAGAGCAAATTTTAAAAGTATCCATCTTCAAAATCTGAGAGCAAAGGGTACAATCAAGTAAGCTGGACATACATAAGCCTTTATAAGCTTTCTACACTGACTTGACAATACAAATAAGTGAAATTTTATACATAAAAAAGAAACCCACTGGCTATCAAGTTTTCTGTTAATTTAATCTAATATTTAAGGATCTTATTAACATCTGCTTTAACAAAAATGAATAAAATGAAAATAACAAATTGCACTAATATTCCCTATATTATTTTGAGCAAGAGTCCTTGCTGCACCTTTTCCAGTATTTTCTGACGGATCAACTCCATTTTTTAAGGAACCTTCCTTATTACCTAACAATCACTGTGTGAAAGTTTCAAAAGAATCAGATAATAATAGACTTTATTGTTTAACCCAAAATCAGGCAACAAATTTTTAGACTGGTCCAAATTGAAAGAAGTTGCAGATGACAACTCAAATTGTGCTAAAATTGGAAAGTAAGAGCCAAATAGGGTAGAAAAAATTGTGAGAAATAGAGACATAGCTTGTTTCAAGCAATTTCTCCTTTCCCAAAAAAGTTTTCCATGATCATATTACTTCATGGTATCAGAAAGCGTCATTGTGTGGTAATGGGTTAAAGGGGAATAATTTGATAGAAAAATAGGCCCCTTTTCCTGCGTTTTTCCTACAGATCCTACAATCATCCAGTGAAATTAAAAGCATCGGATGAGAATTGTGGCCTTCATCTCTTCAATGAGAATAATTTGAATGAAGTCCAAAATTCCATTTTTCTTGTGTTTTTTAACAGCTCTACTCCATTTCTGAAATGAACCTTCCTTATGACCCTAAAATCATTCTGTGGAGGTTTCAATATCCAATATTTGTGAACTTCATCCCCAAAATGAGAATAATTTGAATGAAAGTCTGTTAAGCCCTTTTCCCTTGCTTTCTGAGTATGGAGTTATATCAAGGAAAAACCATCAGCCAGTAAAGCTGTTGATCAATAAACAGAGATACAAATAAGACACTAAGGCAATGGAATAAAGATACTGAAGCAGGGGAGGTAATCTGTGCCTAAGTTTTTCGAAAAAAGTCATTTGTTGCCTCCCCTTCATTGAAGGTAAATCTCAGATTAAGTGAAAAAGGTTATAGTTAAATAAGCATGCTCTATAAAAAGGGAAATAATGAATGGTGTCAAACATCAAGACTAGCAGTGGCACATGAGTGAACACTTTACTTTTTTGAGGACAAGTTCATTTTAATTCTGGAGTCCGACAAGGAGCAAAACATGTCTCACTTGTCCCCTATACCAGAATAGAAAGTCTGTAGCTCACCACCACTGCAATGTTTTGTCTCATTTCTCACACAGTAAAACCACAACACATCTATGCAAGCCACCTTTTAGATGCACTTCCAGTCTACAATCTCTGGGAGAGACAAATTATGCATGTCTTAATGACTTTTATCATTTATTGGAAGAATACTGATGAAGGAAGGGATCAGTTCTGGATTTAGAGCACAGTGAGTCACAGACTGAGCTAGCAATATTTTGAAATTTAAACCATTCCCAAATAATACCGCTTTTTTAGCCTCCTTTAGAAAGCCATCCGCTATTTCTTCTGTCTGATAAAATTTCTACCCAACATGACAAATATATTTTCCATTCACTCAACTTTTTTATTGTCATCTGCAACATTTTACTAAAGGCTTAACTCTGATAAGATGTCAATATCGAGATCACCAGAAAATGGCAATATATATTTACTTTTTCCTCAGAGTTTAGCTGTGATATCGTAGCCCTCTTTCTGATAATCTATCTATCTATCTATCTATCTATCTATATATACTGCCCAACTCCCCTTTCGGGTATTACTGGCAGGTGCGCGTCTGTGCTGGAATAAAAACTGTTAGACATTTGTTAGGGTGCAAAATTTTAAAAGTATTGTGAGTGTTAGATTAAAAGAGCTGATAAAAACATATTTTGGTCATTCAGGGACGGCTCACTATCTGAAAAGAATCAAGACTCTTTTTGAATGCTGCAATATCAGGTTGCTGTACAATTGTTTCTGGAAGGCTGTTCCATAGTATCACTGTGTAGGGAAAAAAAGAATATTTAAAGTAGGCTGCATTTGTGTGGATCTGTCTGAAAGATGCTGTGTGCATATGTCGGGTGGTCCTCACTGGTCTTTCAAGATAAGCTGGTACTGGCACTGCAACAAAATTATTAACAATTTTATAGAGCATGGTGACTCTGGAGATGTCCCGTCTGTATTGGAGCGTTTCCCAACCAAGCTCCTTCTGCATGCAGGTAACACTGTCATAATAAGAGAAATTATTTTGAACCCATCTTGCCGCTCTACGTTGTACTTTTTCCACTTTGTTGATATAGGTTTTTGTGTAGGGGCTCCAAACTGTTGATGCGTATTCTACCTGGGGTCTCACTAAAGTTTTATAGGCTATTTCTCTGATCTTCTTATTTTTGGTCTGGATGTTTCTGCGGAGAAAACCTAAAGTTTTATTAGCATTTGATGTTATATTGTCAATGTGTTTGTTCCAGGAAAGATCTCCAGATATTGTAACTCCTAGGTATTTGGCATTGTCCACAGTCTCTAGTACTTGTCCATGTAACCTGTAATCAAAGGAAATCTTTTTCTTTTTTTTAGTAATATTTAGGACAATGCATTTGCTGGGGTTAAACTCCATTTCCCACTTTTTCTCCCACTGCATTAACTTGTCTAGATCTTCTTGTAGGGTCAAACAGTCTTGTCTGTTGTTAATAGCTAAATAAACGGCAGTGTCATCTGCAAACAAACGAACTTGTGATGTGATGTTATTTGGAAGGTCATTTATATACAAAAGAAACAAAAGAGGGCCAAGTACAGATCCCTGAGGTACTCCAGACGTGACTGGTACTTCTGATGAGCATCCACCTTCTAAAACTACTTTTTGTGTTCTGCCTATTAGAAAAGATTTAATCCACAAAAGGGTAGCATTGTTAATACCATGTTCCTGCAATTTATACAAAAGTTTTAAGTGGCTAACTTTGTCAAAAGCCTTGCTGAAGTCTAACAAAACTAGATCAGTTTGTTTTCCTTCAGTCAGGTTTCTGGCAAGATGGTCGGTCAGTTGAAGTAGCTGGGTTTCGCATGAACGCCTTTCTCTAAAACCATGCTGCAAGTCATAAAGGATATTATTTTTATCAAAATGTTCAGTTAGATTTGATGCTACAATATGTTCTAGAACTTTACACAGTATACATGTTAAAGATATAGGTCTGTAATTTGCAGGATCTTCTTTGTTTCCTTTCTTGAAGAGTGGAGTCACGTTTGCTTTTGTCCAAACTTGGGGAAGAGTGCCTGTGTCTAGGGATTTCTGAAAGAGAATTTGTAAGATCGGGGAAATTTGATAACATAAGTTCTTTAGTACAAGAGGTTTGATGTTGTCTGGTCCTGCTGCTTTGTCTGGTTTCAGGTTGGAAAAAGTTTTTGTACTCCACTGGTGCAAATAGTAATGTTCGGCATAACTGGGTATTTGCTGAAAGAGGAAGAGAATACATTTTGTCTTATAGATGAAAGGCAGGACTGAGCCAAAGAAATTGGTGTCATTGGAGTGAAGACTGACTGAAACTGTTGATTTAGGATATTCGCCTTTTCTGTGTTGTCCGATTTGATGGAACCTGAAATTTTATCGAGAAGAGGGGCTACTCCGGTTGCATCTTGCTTGGCATTCTTTAAAAGACTGAAAAGTTTCTTATTGTTAAATTTTGTGGCTTTCTCTTTGTCTTCAGTGGTTCCATCTAGGCCTAAAATATATTCAATATAATTAATATAGGAAACTTTTATTTGATTTTTGATGTTTCTTTTTAGAGCCTTGAGAGCAGTCTTCATCTTGTTGTTTCCTTCTTTCTTCAATCTGAAATAGAGTTGATCCCTTTTTCTGATAAGGCGTTTTATAGGCTGTGTAATCCATGGAAGCGATCTCTTGGGGCCAAGTCGTTTTGTTGGAACATACTTCTCGATACCTGCTGATGAGGGATACGATATTTCTGCTTTTACCTCTTGAAATTGTTCTTTTGTAGCTATTTTTGCAGTCGGCTAATGGGTCTATACCGACTAAGATTTATGAATAAAGAGATTTCGGGATAAAAAAAAACGAAGAAAAACTTTGGGAATGCTGATTGTTTACATCGGAAGCGGAAATAGAAGATGCGCACGCATTTCGTGTAGTAACGTCCGTAAACCAAAACTTGTAAGTTTCGATTATTGAAATCAGCCTCTGTAAGGAGGTTTGGAACGAATTTATTTTTGTTCCAAACTGTTATCGTTCGAATTATGTATCATAAGATTTATTGAGGTAGAAACTCGGCATTAAGAATGCTCATTACCGGTCGTGAAGATAAACAACATGGCCGCCTAATTTGATAAAGTGGGTGGGATGAACATTTTCCCACTTTTCTTTTCTATCTATCTATCTATATATACTGCCCAACTCCCCTTTGCGGGTATTACTGGCAGGTGATACTTGTTTTTCATACTTTACCCAATATCGAAAGTTGTATTCGACGTCTTATATAGTATAAATCTATTATCCTCTTGAAAACATCAAATTTCGAGCGTCAATTAACAAGATCGAAGAGAATTGTGTCCGAAATCTTCCTTGACAGTGAGAACTAACTTAACTTAAGTTGTAGGCTAACTCCGCCTAGTAGTTAGAATACCGAAACTAAAATCTGATGGCTTTTGTTTTGGCCCCTTTTTGGCTGAACTGCATAATGGAGAGACAAAGTGATTGCTAAAATAGAACAAGTGCATCAGAGATTTAAACTCAAACATAAAGGCAATGGTTTCCTTAACCCTTTCCTGTTTTTCTGAATTTTAGGCTGGTCCATTTTGAAAGTCTTTATAGATTACAATGAAAATTGAGAGCTATTTTAAATAAAGCCATCCTAGAAACTGATGTGAGAAAATAAGAAAAACGCTTTTTAAAGCAAATTCTTTGTTTTTTTCCAACAATATTTCCTTCAGTATGAATTCCCAATGCTTTTCAAGGGGGAGAAGAAAAGGTGCAAAAAATTTAAAAAAAGATATTGAGTATACTGTACGTCTATTAACCAATTCCTACCTGACGAAATTTTAGACTGGTCCCAATTGAAAGCAGTTTCAGACAACTATTTAAAGTTTATGAAATTCTAGAATTTTCAACACTCTGGGTAGAAAACTTTGTGGAATATGATGAAATTGCTTGGATCAAGCAATTTCTTCATTTTCCACAGTCTTTTCTCAATTTTTTTTCCTTGAGGGGCATCAAAAGTGTCATTGTGTGTGAATTGGTTAACACAATTTATGTATCAAGATTTGAAAAACAAATGATTTTCAAATATATTAACCCTTGTCATGCTGACCCTGGAATGTTCCAGTTTTGGCAGGAGATACAGACTAAGATCAGCCTGCACATAAGTGCAGTCTGATCTTGGTCTACACCTCCTGCTTGTAATTTTCCTGCCAAAGTTGTTATGGAATGTATTTCTAAAAGAAATATAGATTTTTGAACAAGTGTTCTGTCAGTGCTTTCAGCCCTTTGATTTTACAGCAATCCAGTAAGGTAATTTATACAGCATGACAAGGGTTAATAACCTTAATGTTGAATTAACCCATTTCTACACACATATTTTTTATAAACCCTCAAGATCAACACTTTCGAAAACATCAAAAGGAAAGTGAAGAAATCGCTACCCCATGAAACAAAGATTTTTAAAACTCTATCAAAATTGTCACCAGTTTGAATTCAAACTATCACGACTCTAAAAAAATTCTTTGGGTAACTGGTTCAAGAAATTTGGAACCGAATGATTTGTTACAGAAATGATAAAGATCGGACATATTTTTTAAAAAAATTTCTTAAAATTCAGGAATTAAAATGGTGTGATCAAAATCAAAAAAATGCCATCTGAAGTGAAGGCTGGCTCCTACTTTCGGGGCCAGAGGCCTGAAAGTAGAGCAAGTAGTGCAATCAAGCTAAAAAGGGGGAGCCAAATTCTTGATCAACCAAGGATTACAAAGGATGGAGATATGTACCCAATGCAGTGGCCAGCATTCGATAATGTAAGTTTAAGACGCATTATCACTTGCAAGATTTAACCCATTTCCACACATCACAACTTTAGACCAGACCAAATTGAAAGGCGTTGCAGACAAGAATTTAAAGTTTATTAAATTTTTTTCAGCTTTCTTGGTAGAAAACATTGTGTAAAATGAAGAAATTGCTTGCCACAAGCAATTTCTTCATTTTTCACAATGTTTTCTGAATTGTTTTTCTTTAGGGGTGTCAAAAAGTGTCATTGTGTGGGAATGGGTTAAACCATAACAATACATCTAACATATTACTGGACCATTACAATTTAGATTTGCCAAAATTGAAAGACATTGCAGACCACCATTCAAACTTTATTCAAATAAGAAAGATATATGTTTGCAAGTAAGGGTAGAAAAGTATGTATGTAGTAAAGAAGAAATTACTTGTAATAAGAAATTTCTTCTTTTTCTACAATGTTTTTCTCAGTTATAAAATTATACGGGGCTTAAAAACCAGGGATTGAACAGGAAAGGGATAAACCATTATATTAAAAGACAGTGCAATCAATCAAAGGTCAATTGACCAATAATGTAATTCCAGAGTTCTGCCAAGGTCGCACCATTGCGGGATCGGTGCAGAAAAATTACAGATGGCCCCTAAAAAATATGATTGGGGGGGGCCAACCTGCGTGTTAAAGTTACAAACCGTGCGCTGTAGGTACGAAGATACCTTGGGACGAATCAGCGGATGTTTGGGTTTTTATTTACTTCCGGGGTTCCCCTTGGTAATTCAGAGCGTTAATATTGATTGAAAAGGTTGCTCTGATTGGTTTACTGTGCATATTTCTTCTTTGGTCATATCAGCCAATGAATAGCGCTATAATAAAAATAACAAATTTAAGTTTGACGTAACGAAATATTCCTTCTGCATCATAAACTCACTGTTTTGTGTCGCCGCGATGGCAGAAAAAAAGAAAACAAAACCAGTCTTGAGCTTCTGTGGCAAGAGTGAGCCAAAGAGATCACGAAATGGCGCAGATGATCAGCCAAATGAACCCGGGATTTCAAAATCGGCAGAATCTCAATCAGAATCTGGGGCGAAATAGCCAAATCGAGCTACGAAAAAAAGTTCCAAAATAAATGGCTCTCTGATTTTCCATTGCTATCTTATGATTCAAGTAAAATCTCAATGACTTGTTCTTTTTGTATTAAGCACAAGGAAAATAATTTATTAACAGCTTGAAACTTTATCTTTTTTTCATTATATTGTTTACTTTTAAATGAGAAGATAGCCCTTGAGATTTCTTCTCATTAATTGTGCTCACATCATATATATGACCTCATAATATAGTGGCCCCATATTTTGGAAAAGTGGCCCCACATTCTTGGCTTAAATGGGCCAGTGTCCCCCTAAGGTCGAAGGCTTGGCAGAACTCTGTAATTCATTGATACTGGAAGTTAATGTTTCCTTCAGACATTTATTTCAAAATGTATCCTGTTTGCTTGCAATTTTAACAACTGAAAGCAAAGCTTATCCAACTATATTTTGGTTGCCAGTCAATAATTGCTCTTTGTTCAGTTCCTGATAATAATATTGCAAATTAAAGTTTGGTTTAAATCTCAGTAAAAGTACCAAGTCAAATGGCAGTGGGCATGGCCAGCTATCCATCAATTGACCAACTGCGGCTGTCAATCAGGGAATTAACCAATCAATCAAATCATTTATTCAGTCCAGACCTGAGCTTTCAACTCCAACATTAGCTGCAATTTTTGTTAACTTTTTGGTTGGTTTAGGTACTTAATCATCATAACTACAGCTTATTCAAGCTGTAGCTACAACATTTAGGTCACCAACCAACCATTTGACTTTTTTGCTAATGGCCATAAATTTTGAAAAAAAAAAAAAACGCCTTTAAAAATCGAAGCAGGACTTCTTGTCAGAGTGAATGGGGGTGGCTAAATTATGGAGTAAAGGGGCCGGGCAGCGATTGGTCAATTCCATGGTGGTTAAAAATGTAAGATATTGCAAACATTTAGGATTGTAACTTTTCATGCAATCTTGTTACTCTAGTAACAATTTTGATGATAGTATCTTAAACTTAGAAGGTTTTTAGTCTGTCAGTATTTTACCTGCCCTGTTGACCAGCCACCTTTATAAGAGCCCAGTTGTCTAAGTGAGCCATTTACGGCCATATAGACCTTTATTTCTGTGGGATCCAAATTCTGTGGTTTTCCCAAAACCAGGGTGAGTGTGTATGCGTTTAATTAATGCATAACAATTTTCTGCTGTCATTTACCTTGACAGTTCAAGAAGGATTAAATTTCTGTGCTATGCAATTAAAAAGATGAATCCCCCCCAAATTTGGAAATTAAAGTTTCATGATGTTAAATTTTTTCTGCTTATCCTAAGAAATACCAGGTGAGTCTAGCCTATAATTTTATCGTCAGTACATGCAAAGGGATAATCAAACACAATTAACCAGTAAAGTAATTATGGGAAACATTGCTTTATAAAAAAAGGGAAAATAAAGACGTCACCTGTTTAACTTTTACCAATCCGTCAAACTTATTGAATGATTCTTGATAGGTGATCAAAATGCCATAACTTTGGCTGTAATAAGGTTGTAGTTACGCCACTTTGGCTGGCATGATTACGATAAAATTGCACTTTACATTAGAAGGTAAGTGCCTGAATGACATATTAATGTACATTAAGACATGTTTATACAGAACACATTGTTAAACAACTATATCTTCTTCATTCATGGTTCTTTTTTTGGCAGATTTTAACCCTTTCCTGTACTAATCTGGGATTTTAAGTCACTGTAATTTTATACATGGTAGAATTGTTGGTTGTGACCAAGTTGCCAAAATTAATAAAACACCTCACTTAAATGTCTGCTAATGTCAGAGTTCAAAGTTTGTTCCGGTTTAAATGAAAGAATTCAACTGGCCCCATAAATGAATCAAATTCTGTTATAAAAGCCACTCTACGAAGGAATTAACTTAATAGTTAACTCTTAAATGAATTGGTATTAGTCATTTAAGCAATCAAGTAATATCACACAGAATTCATCATTATGACTGTGATGGAAAATGATCCGATACATGACACTTGATAAAATAACCATGTGAGTAAAATAGCAAAATTGTAGAAAGTTCCTAGTGGATTATCTCATTCATGTTTGACTATCTTTTTTCTAGAGTGATGTTGAGAAGAGGATCAATGGAGTACTTGGTCCACTCTCTTTGTTTGCTCCATTTTCACATGAAGACAGTAAGTTCATCATTGGTTATTTTTAACCCATGCCATGCTGAATAAACTCATTGAAAAAAAATGCTATAAAATCAAAGGGCTGAAAGCACTAGACGCATTAATAGTGGGTGAATAATTATTTAAAAAAATCTTATAAACATCTCTTGCTCAACCCTTTCCTGGTTAATCCCTGTTTTTTATGTCCCTGTGATTTTGTAATTGAAAAACATTGTTGAAAAAGAAGAAATTGCTTGTATCAAGCAATTTCTTTTTTTTCCACAATATTTTCTAGCCTACTAAATGGTTATTTTTCAAATAAAGTCAACTTTAAATTTTTGTCTACAAAACCTTTGAATTCGGACAGGTCTAAAATTTTGCAAAACAGGAAAGGGTTAAAAGAGTTTAACAGTTGGTGTTGCCAAGATAAGACTGTACATGATCTTTGTCTATCCCTCCTGCCAAAACAGGAATATTTTAGGTTCAGCATGACAAGGGTTAACATTTTTACATGAAAAAAGATTGAGAGTAAAAAATTCTGTTAACTTTACATGTAAAAAGATTGAGAGCAAAAAGCCCTGTTTACGTTCAGTATAATTCAACATTTGTCATTGAAATTTCAGATCATTCATCAACTCTGTAATTGTTGAAATATCATTATGTCAAATTCTTAGTGTTTAAAGAAATCCACTAGATACATTACTCATGTATTAATCAATACTGGCCACTAACTTTTGCAATGTCTTCTGTACAGAAGTGGCATTTGTTTGATGATAATCGTTTTCGTTATCAATATTGTTTGTACAATTTCATGTACCCATTCACATACTTTCCCGCTTATTTACACCCCTCAGGAAAAGAGCTTGAGAAAACATTTTGTTAAATGAAGAAATTGCTTATTACAAGCAATTTCTTCATTATCCACAATGTTTCTACCCAGAAAGACACAAAAAATAAAATTTTGTGAACTTAATATTGTCGTCTGCAGCTTCTTTGAATTTAGACCAGTCTCAATTTTTGCCATCTGTAAATGGATTAAATATCTGTTTTTATTTTCGCAGTGCATGAAGAACAACCAGACATGGGGCTTGAGAGGCCAGTTACCCCAATTGATGTAAGTTTTAACAGATAAAATTTGCAAAACAATGGTAAAACAATCATTTTTTTTCAAAACTAGATTCCTCTTGTGTAAGCATTTCCCACACCATCCCGAACTTATGTCCCTCAAGCAAAACCTGTAGAAAACCAGGGATTGACTCTTACAGTGTCCCGGGATCCTATGAAGTCCAAAAATCAGCAGGGGACTCCAAAATCCAATTTCAAGGTGTTCCTTTGGGATACTTGATTTTTAGCTTGGCTGTTTTCGGAGAAAACCCTAGGTATTGCAATAGCCTTGGTGTCTTCTTTGTCGTGGTAGTTGTTGTTGTGCAAAAACTTTGACATTTTGTGATATCTCTAGTTCTACTAAAGGCATTCACTTGAAACTTGGCACACATGTTCACTATCAAAAGCGGAACCTATACTATCAAGGGGGATAACTCTAGATTCATTTTGTGCAAATTATGCCCTTTTTCAACTTAGATTTTTTATCCACTATCCAGCACCCTACAGCCGAGCGTAGGCACCTGTAGGCAGTGCTCTTGTTCCAACATCCATTAATTTTTTCAAGACTTATCCAATGACTGATATCCATTTAGAGTTTCTAAATCAAACAATGTTAATGAAAAGCATATAAATTTGCAGCATTTCAGACTGTTTTTGTAACCCTAATCATAGCATTGAATATCCAATTTGATTCAGGCCTGGTTAATACTGTGCAGTATACTCAACAGGAAATGCCCATTTTCAAAGAATTTATGCTAGGCCATACCCTACTGTTTTCGCTATTGCAACTGTAATTTGGCAATAATGTGGTGTTTTTTTTTAAAAAAAGTTTTTACAATCATAATTTGTCTTGTTTATCATACTCCACAGTCATCCTATTTTCTAAAAATGGACTCCCAAATTTCATGACAGGTGTCTTCTTTGGATTCTTGCCTAAAAATCTGAAAAATTGTAACAAATGAAGAAATTGCTTTCCATAAGTTATTTCTTAATTTTTCCACAATGTTTTCTACACAGAAAGATAGAGAATTTTCAAAATTTTATCATCAACTTGAATTTGTCATCTGCTACTTCTTTTCGTTTGGATCAGTCTAATATATTTTTGTCTGGTAATGGAAATGGATTAGGTATGGTACAGCTGTTCAATGATGCTTTGGGGACACCCCCCCCACCCCTAAGATAAAAGCTTTGAAAAACATTGTGCAAAATGAAGAAATTGCTTGTCTTCATTATCCACAATGTTTTCAACCAAAATAGAAGAAGATTTTTAAAATTTCAATGACTTAAAATTATTGTCTGCAACTTCTTTCAATTTGGACCAGTCTAAAATTTTGTTGTTTGGTAATGAGTTAAACCATTGCTCTGATGTATGAGCACATCAAGGTCCAAGTGCTAAAAGGATATAGCCTATAAGCTGTATTTGTATTAACACATATGCATTTTCAGCAATGATTTCATATTTTCATAATAATGAAATAACTTTGTTTTTTCTTCAAAATTTAAAGAAGAAAAAATGATAAAAAAATAAAAAATTGTAATGAAAGGTGAACAGCTGGTGAATAGTGTCTTGATCATATTTCTTACAATTTCATCTATTTACAATTTTTAAACCAATTATCAAATTTATTGAATTAGAATATAATAACCATATGACAAAATAATTAGGCCATATAAAGCCATGTTTGAACATGCTGGATCTGGGTCAAGTCCAAAATGAATTTTGCCAATCTTTCCCTGTAATTGATAAAGCATGTACCAAAAATTGTTCAAGAGTGGCATTTTTCACACTTATCTGAAGACATGAAAAAATTGGTAAATGTAAATGAATGATAACTATTTTCAAGAGACTTTTACTACTTAACCTATGCCCCAAGGGTTCAAGCCCTGGTTGCAGCAAATATCCTCTCTGGCATTTGTCTCACACAAATAGGTAGATAATCGGAAATTTAAGTGGGGTGAGCAGCTGGAGGCTTGGAAAGGATGTAATGGTAGTACTGGTTTTAGAATTACTAGGAATCCATTGTTAGGTGCTCCAGCCGCAATGGTATTACTCAAATAATGTTAAATGGACATTAAAAACTGCATCCCTATACATTCCCACACTATCTCACTTTTTTTACCCCTCTCAAAAATAACTTTGGAAAATATTGTAGAAAATGAAGGAATTGCTTAGAAATTGCTTGTAATAAGCAATTTCTCCTTCATTCACAATGTTTTCTATCCAAAAAGTCAAAGATTGTTTAAACTCCAACTAAGAATTGAATTCTACAGCTTCTTTACATTTGGACCAGTCATAAATTTTGTCCTCCTGTTATTTGTTTAAGGCTTTTTATGTTTACAGAAGGAAATTAAGAATCAGCCTATGTCGTTTGATCAGCTCAGTCGATACATTAGACGAAGGATAGCACCAAGAGACGATGTACCCCATCTGTCTACAGAGGATCAAGACTTACTGGTTGGTAACAATGTCTGTGTGTTGTCTTTATACAGTACTGAACATCATTAATTCGACAATCATTTCAATCACGTTCCGGGCAATCACTTTCAATCACATTCAATCAGGGTTCAGCATTCAATCAGGTAACAATCACGGTTTTCCAATTTGCGATCAATAAATCCTTAAACAAAAGCATTCAATCAACAGCATTCAATCATTCCGATAATTTACATAGCCATATTAGTTTTGGTGATAAATATTTTGGTTAAAATTAAATTCGGTAATTCGAATAATAAAGATAATGATAATATTTTCGTTTAAGATGATTTTCGACATTGTAGGGATTGAAAGAAATTTTTCAATGATTGAGTGATCGCATCTAAACAAGAAAGCCTTCAATCCGCTCAGGGTGAAAAAGCGATCAGCATTCAATCACAATCATTCAATCACGATTGTGTACCATATAGCATTCAATCCAGTTACAATCAGATTGTCAAATTAACGATGTTCTGTACTGTAGCTTGGCTGTTTTTAGAGAAAACTGTTATGTTGTAATTGTTATTTTAATTTTCAATTGAATTTACTGACTCCCACACAATCCTGCAGAAAAGTTTTAGAAAACAATGTGGAAAATGATGAAATTGCTTGTTACAAGCAATTTCTTTCATTTTCCACATTGTTTTCTAACCAGAAAAACTGAGCTATTAAAAATTTCATCAACTTAAATTGTTATCAGCAATTTCTCTCAATTTTGACGAGTCTAAAAATTGTTGTTTGATCATGGGTTAAGAATTATCTCTGTTGTTATTTTACCTATTCCCAAACATTTCTGTTGTTATTTTACCTATTCCCAAACATTTCTAGAAGAGAGTTTACTTAATCTTTATGAGAAATGACAACATTGTTTTTAAGAAGCAATTTCCTCTTTGAAAAAAATTTTTTCATATCAATTAAGACATTCATAAATCCATCAACATGAAAAAGTCATTTGAAATTTTCTTGAATGTCAACCAGTTGAAAATTTCTACTTCTGGCTATGGATTAAGATATTTACCATGGAAAAAAGTAAGACTAACATATTTTTCTATCACCTCAATGTTTTGATAACTTACACTTGAAGTTAATAGATTTAAAAGTTCCTTTGGTTACTTGATTACTTAAGTTCAACCCATCACCAAATGAGAAAATTGTAGTCTTATTCAAATCAGCAGTAGCTGCAGATAATAATTTGAAAGCAATGGAATCTAAAAAAATCATTTTCCTTTAGGATAAAAAAATGTTAATATATACAAGAAATGCTTAATACATTATTATTTTCATTCTCCACAATTTCTTTCCAAGTTTATTTTGGATTGTGAAATAATATTTTATTTTTTAGTTTTATCTCTGTTTTAATCATAATTTCAGGCAGGAATTTTGATGGGTGAGGTAGCCGGAATCTGGCCTGAAATAAGAAAACAGATTGATGACCCCTTCCTGGTAACTACTTATTTAGAACAATACTATTTTGTTGCTTTTAAGGGTACAAGGTTTATTTTTTTGCAGAGCCTGGTTAGTTCAGTTGGCAATGCACTGTTTGCTCGATCCTGTGCGAAGAACTTTGGACACCAGCTAGGCCAATAATCTTTTCAATATTTGACAAAAGTCATAGTAACATGTGCCGTATTTCTCACAACAATGGGTGAATTATAAATAGTGACTCTAACTGGGATTAGCAGCTGAAGACTCAGATTGAATGTTGTGGTTGTATTGTGTTATCATTGATAGAAAATTATGGTTAGTTTCATCAGCCAGAGCATTATAACTGAAATGCTGTTAAAGTGGCGATAAAACCCATACAACCAATCATTCTATTTTAGACACACAGTATATATCTAATCAAGAAGTAAACCAATTGTCCAAGTCAGTTTAACTCCTCAGATAACCAAATTTAGAAAGGTCTAAATTTAATGATTTTGCTTACGACAATGTTTAGTTGATGAAATTTTAAAAATCCCTACCTTTTGGGGTAAAAACAATGGGAATAATGAAGAAATTGCTTGAAACAAGCAAGAAATTTCGCTTCAAAATGATATGGTTTTATGTTTTTAGCTCACCTGAGCACGAAGTGCTCTGAGGGAGCTATTGTGATCGGTCATCGTCCGTCCGTCCGTTCACAATTACAAAAAAATCTTCTTCTCCTATACTTACCATGGAATTTCAACAAAACTTCACAGAAATGATCCATAGGTCATGCTCTTTCAAAATACTTCAAATAATTGAAATCCATGAAGAACTCTGGTTGCCATGGCAACGGAGTGAAAAAACTTAAAAAATCTTCTCCGAAAAAGCGGTAAGGCGTAGAGCATAGATATTTGGTACAAATCATCATCTATTGACCCTCTACCAAAATACTTCAAAGATTTACTGTATTATGAAAATTAGCCCATTTCTGGGCGATCCCTGATTTTACATAGAAATAAAGAAGATCTTCTCCCAAACCATAAATCCTATAGCTTTGATATTTGGTACATATCATCAGTCATTAACCCTCTACCAAATTACTTAAAAAATTAGCCCTTTTCTGTGCAATCCCTAATATTAGTTAGGAATAAATAATGATATCTTTGAAAACCTTCTTCTCCTAAACCATTAGGCTTACAGCTTTTATACTTGGTATGTAATGATGTCTATACTTCAAAGTTTTACCATATGCAGGAAATTAGTGCTCTATGGTAGGATCATCAATATACCTAGGATTAAAAGAGATATCCTTAAACATCTTCTCCAAAATAATTAGACAGAGGGCTTTGCTATTTTGTTTACATCATAAAGCCATTAACCAACATAAGCAGGGGAGCGATTTAGGACCATCATGGTCCTCTTGTTTAATTTATGGCCATTAGCATGTAACCTAAAAATGTAAAATGTTGGTTGGCGACCTAAACATCGTAACTATAGCTTATTCAAGCTGTAGTTATCAAGTTTTGGTTGCCAAACCAACAGAAATGTTTCATATAAATGTTGGCCAATATCGGGGTTCTAAGTTCACTTCCGGTCTAAATGTATGTTTTGATTGGTCAATCGATCTTCGATTAATAGCTACAATCCTTCATTTGTCTTTCATGTGTATTTTAATTTATACACTTTACAGAACAATTCATCGGGTTATAAGCAATAAACTCAACTTTGAAATTGTCATACAATATTTCAGAGTCCAGAAGAAAACAAAGAGTTAAACAGAAGAATCTCAGTTCACATTGTGACTGTATGTGAACAACTATTTGTACACTATCTACAGAAAGCGGAAGGTAAATTACTCTTTGTACATCGGAAGTTCCTTTCCCTTCTGTTCTCACAAAAATTTTTGAATATCATACTTGAACATAAATAAACATTAAGACACTGACAATAAAAGGTAAGGGTTGGCTTGATTGGAAAAAATCTTTCAGGAATAGATTTTAATTTAGCTCCCCCGAAAAGAAAGTGTTCGGTGTTTCGGTGTGATTAATCATTGTCTGTCAGTCTCTCCTTCCACATTTACAAAAATATCTTCTTCCAAACATCCTGCTGGATTTTTAACCAAACTGCTCAGAAATGATATTTGGTCATGTTCTTTCAAAAAATTTGAAGGAATTGGAATCCATAAAGGACTCTGTTTGCCATAGTAACCAGCCAATTTAAAAATCCTCTCTAAAACTGCAAATCCTAGAACTTTCAAATTTTGCATTCACCATTATCTCATGGTACTGAACCAAATGTACATTTCTATGGGATCAAAGTAAGCTCTATGTTGTTGGTTCCTGGATTTTGCATTTTGATAAAGAAGGAAATCTAAAAAAAATATTTCCTTTCAGTCTATAAGACTTTGAGCTTTCAAAATTTGATTGCATCCTTGCCTTATGGGATCAACATTAGCCCTATTGTCTTGGTTCCCAAAGATTGCACAGAGATAAAAAAGGAAATTTTAAACAATACTTTTAGCAAACTTTGATGCTTTCAAATTTTGCATGCAGAATCAACGTAAGCTCCTTTGCCAAAAAGAACATAAAATTATTACTCTTAGATTATCCCTAGCCCTATGTTGTTGGTTCCTGGAACTCAAATTTTTAAAAATCTTCTTCCCCCAAAACAATAGGGCCTAGATCATTCAGATTTTGCAGTCAGATTTACATTATGGTACTCTATGAAAATACTTGAATTTATTACTCTAAGATAAACTTAAGACTTATATATATTGTGGGTTCTTTTATTTTACATACATTAAAAAATGTCCAAGCTCGTTCAAATTTAGAATTCAGAATCACCTAATGGTACTCTACTCAAATACCTACAACCATATAACTCTTGGATAAATATAAGCCATATGTTGTGAGATTGAAGGAGATTTTAGAAATCTCTTCTCAAACTACTAGGCCCAGAGATTTCAAATTATGAGAGCACTGTTGACTTTTGATACTGTTCACAAACACTTATAACTTTTGGATCAACAAAAGCCTTATGTCGTGAGAATCTAGACTTTACATAAGAGATAAATTTGAAATTCACTAACCCTTAACCCTTTCCTGTTTTTCAAAAGTTTAGACCTATTCGATTTGAAAGAATAAAGGATCATCATGGTCCTCTTTCCTCAAATATCTTTAACAGATCACTGTTGTCAATAAAAAAAAATCGATTGAGCCTATGCGTGACATTTCCAACCATTTCGCATGTGCGTGACTTGCACACATTGAGCACCCTGGACAGTCATTCCGGGCAATTAGAATATTCGCTGATTGTTTAAAGAAGCTTCGGGTCAGTATTTATCTACAGAGCGCAAAGTGAAGACTCTGATCAGACTGTGCGGATGCACAGGCTGATCTAAGTCTTTACTTGGCGCACACGTCTAATGGTTGGAAATGTCACGCACGCGCTCAATTCATTTTAAGCTATCTACTAAATCCATTACCAGACGAAACATTTTTAGACTGGTCAAAATTGAAAGAGGTTGTACACAACATTGTACTATAATATGCAAATAGTGCCAATTAGTGTAGAAATTATTTAGAGAAAAGGGGAAATTTCTCATTCTCTCACAAAGTTTTCTATGATCATATTTCTTCAGGGTTTCAGAAAGTTTCATTGTGTGGTAATGGGTAAAAGACAATAATATATAGTACCCCTATTTTTTTTCTTTTTCAGTATTAAACAGGAGGGGTATATTCAGTGGTGCTGCAAACATGAGTCGACTGAAGGCACAGTTAGCTCTTGATGCAAATAAATTGTAAGTTTTTACTTCCTTCACTCATTTAGTTCAAAGATCACAAATGTGAATGAGCTTTTTCAGATCTTGCGACATTGCAACTCATAATTATGTGCTCTTTTCCATTTCTGATTATTCAATTTTAACTTTTTTGTATGTTAGTTTTCATAATGTTCACAAACCTAATCAAGACTTCTTTCAATTTCTGTTTCAAGTACATAACATTCATTCCCAATCACATGAATCATTTTCACCTGGTCATTCTTTCAATTGACGTGTCGGGCATTCAGTCAAAGAATCATTCGACCAATCAAGTCATTCATTTAGACTGGAAGTTAACTTTGCTTTCGAACAATGATGTTAAGAATTTTTGTTGGTTTTGCAGCTTCAGTGTCGTAATTTCAACTTATTAAGCTGTATTTATGACAAATAGGTCTCCAACTAACCATTTTATTTTTAGCCCCCTCTGTTTTGGAGAAGCACATTTCGACGAAGGGGATATAGTAATGGTTCTCCATCTGTCATTCCGTCATTAATGGTGTCCAGAGCATATCTCCTAAAGTAAATATGCTATCAACTTGAAACTTCATAGGTGGATAGATCTCATTGAGGAGAAGTACAGTGCACAAGAACCACAACTCTTGCTTGCATAATTTTGAAGTTATTGCCCTTTGTTGTTTTAAAGACTTAGATTTTGTCTGGGGCATATCTCTGAAAGTATAATAGCTATCAACTTGAAACTTCATAGGTGGATAGATTTCATTGAAGAGAAGTGCAATGTACAAGAATCACAAGTCTTGCTTGCATAATTTTGGAGTTATTGCCCTTAGTTGTTTTTAAGACTTAGATTTTGAGGAGAGTATATCTCTAAATGTTTAATAGCTATTATTGAACTAATTGACAAGAAATGCGGTGCACAAGAAGCCTTAATCTAACTGGCTTCAGTTTACTACCAAGCTTTTACGGCGGGGGATGGCCACTGCCTGAAATCCAGTGAGCTATTGTCACAGTATTGTGTCTGTCTAGTGTTCATGTGTAAAGTGTTACTTTGAAAATCTTCCTCTTAGAAAGTACTGGAAAAGTTTTTTTCTTGAGGATCAGATAAAAGTAGGATTGATTTGGAATTGGTTAATCAGTAAATTTAGGCCTATTGAGCAATACAGGGGCTCAAACGCCTCTAGTTACATGAAACTGATCATAAATATTGCAAAATGATGCCAATCCTTAACTCAGTCAAACTTTGTGTCGGAGGCCAGTCGGTTTGGCCAGCCATTAGTCAATTAACAAGATGATACATACCACACTGTTCACACTTGTTCAAATTTGGGCAAAGCAGAGAACATGATGATGCTGGGATTTTGAATGTTCATGTATTTTCATATTTGTTTTCTTTATTCTACAGTTTGAATATTTTAACAATAAGAAGATACATTGTGTCAGATATGAGGGGTAAGGAGGAACATGAATCACTCCTATCTGAAGACATGGTGTACATACAAAAACCTAAAACAGCTGTACCTAAAATGTCCTACAGGGGACTGGTAGGTGGTTTGTTATCCGTTTCCGTTTTTTTTAAATTTTAGACTGATCCAATGGTTAGAGATGATATTGAAATTTGGATGCAAATTGAAACGAAACCATCCTATGTGGTAGAAAATATTGTGGGAAAAGGAGAAATTGCTTGTTACATGCAATTTCTTCTTTTTCCAAAACGTTTTCTGAAGTATAAAACCACAGCATTTTAAAATCCCAGGGGTTTTACAGGAAAAGGTTATACAGTCAGGGTCAGGGCTCCGGAAATTTGGAAATTAAAATCGGTCCGGGACAATGCCCCCCACCCCCCCACCCCCCGCCGGCAAAAACGAATGCCCCCCCCGGCAAAAACGAATACCCCACCTTTTTCACCTTTCCTGTATGTAAAAGGGTTCATAATTCATTCGGTAGTTGCATTCTTTTTCAAATTTTCCGAAGATGATTATAAACTTCAACGAGTGGAAGATAGATGAAAATAACTGACAGATCCTACTTTCATTTTGTTTTTGAAAATTCGGCTGTTTATAATTTGCAATTCCGGAAATGTACAGCAGTCAACGAAATTCCACAATATTGTAAAATTAGTCAATCAAAATTTATTTTCATGACGTACGCACCCCCCCCCCCCGATTTAATTATAGTAATGGTGTACTTTTTCATAAGCTAGTTATCCAAAGTTCTGTAAATTTAACACAGCCATAGCGATTTTCTCTCAACACCAGCCTCTGATGATGGAAAAACACAGCTGACGTCACAGAATGTCGGGTCAGTCCATTCTACCCCATGGGATCGCAGAGTCATGATGTACATCTAAAAGACCGACGAGACAAACTCAAGTGGGTCGCCCACGTGTTGCAGTATTTTCTCAGAGTAGAATTTGTGCACAAATCTCGGTCATTTATTATGCGATTTATAATTCTGACGTTTTCCCCACCTGAAGTAAGATTTCATGATTCGATGTTTCTTTAATTTTATTTGCGGAACTAGCGATAATATTAAGCGACGTATTCAGCATTTTGCGGGTACCACCTGTTGTTTAAATTCTATTGGCTACGTTTCTTACCGCGAATGAAAATAAAACAAATATTAACGACATGACTTTTTTATACAAACTTCAAACCGGCTTACTTGTGATAAATTAATTTCATAAAAGCGTTGTGCTGAACTTTTCCAAATTCACACGAACAGCAACTGAAGCCTTTTCATGTCTCGATTTATATAATCCACCCGTATAATAGTAAAAGAAATTTGTTTCATCAGTAACGGCAATTTAAAATGCGGCTGTTTTAGATGTCCATTTTGATAAGACCACGAAGGTGTGTAAGTCAAACCGATTGTCTATTGCAAATACTCGACACCCGAAGTCCGGTCAAGCGCGAAACTGGCTATCTGCTAATTAGGTCCATGTGCGGATGGGCACTTGACTGGCCGGCGGGTAAACTAATTATCGATTTTTGGCACTTTTGTTAATTCCTTAATCTGCAGATAAGGTATGAAACCCTTGAATTATTTCGGTTTTGATTTTGATGGATAATGAGCGAGTTTACCAATATTTCAATGAAATGTTCGGACCGGTTTTGGTGTTATTTTTTGGGATTCCAATCGGTCTGGCAATTCAAAATTGGGTCCAGACCGGCAATTTATTGGATTTCCGGAGCCCTGGTCAGGGTGTTTCAACTAATTCCTGTTCAATCTTTGTTTTTTTACGTCCTTTGAGAAAATATTGTAGACAAAAAAGTTTCTGCTTTATCTACAATGTTTTCTACCCTACTGAATGATTATGTTTCAAATAAAATTGAATTTGATTTGTCTTCTGCAAACCTTTTAATTTTGACCAGTCTAAAATTTAGCAATACAGTAAAGGACTAAAGTTATAAGACACCCTGATGTCATAGAATCAGAAATGATATTTTAAAAAGTACCATTCGACCAAGCATTTAAAATGCCATAGAGAAAATTAGAGAGGGCAATCAATGTTGGAAAAGGAGGAATTGCTCAACAAATTACCCTCTGCCACTTATGTTTCTATCTAAAATGACTTGGAAATGTTGTTTACAACATCCTTGAAATTGGATCAGTCCCATTTTTTTATACGCCCGTCGAAGACGGGACGTATTATGGGATCACCCGTGGTGTCCGGGCGTCCGGTCGTCCGGGCGTCCGGGTGTCCGGGCGTCCGGTCGTCCGGGCATCCGGTTGTCCGGCGGTGTCCACTTCTTTGTCCGGAGCATAACTCTGTCACCTTAAGTCCAATTGACTTTAAACTTGGCAGTTATATTCTTCTCATCAATACGGATTGCAGTGCACAGGAACCATAACTCTACCTGGCCTATTTTTGGAGTTATTGCCCTTTGTTGTTTTTCATACTTGAATCTTGTCCGGAGTATATCTCTAAAAGTATTATAGCTAGGATCATGAAACTTCATGGGAATATAGATCTCACCAAGGGGGAGTGCAGTGCAAAAGAACCATAACTCTACCTAGCCTATTTTTTGAGTTATTGCCCTTTGTTGTTTTTCATACTTGAATCTTGTCCGGAAAATATCTCTAAAAGTATAATAGCTAGGATCATGAAACTTCATGGGTATATAGATCTCGCCAAGGGGGAGTGCAGTGCACAAAACCATAACTCTACCTGGCCTATTTTTTGAGTTATTGACCTTTGTTGTTTTTCATACTTGAATCTTGTCCGGAGTATTTCTCTTAAATTATAATAGATAGGATCATGTAATTTCATGGATAGATAGAGCTCACCAAGTGGGAGTGCAGTGTACAAGAACGATAACTCTACCTAGCCTATTTTTTGAGTTATTGCCCTTTGTTGTTTTTCATACTTTAATCTTGTCTGGAATATATCTCTAAAAGTATTATAGCTAGGATCATGAAACTTCAAGGGTGTATAGATCTCACCAAGGGGGAGTGCAGTGCACAAGAACCATAACTACCTAGCCTATTTTTTGAGTTATTGCCCTTTGTTGTTTTTCATACTTGAATCTTGTCTGGAGAATATCTCTAAAAGTATAATAGCTAGAATCATGAAACTTCATGGGTGTATAGATCTCACCAAGGGGGAGTGCAGTGTACAAGAACCATAACTCTACCTAGCCTATTTTTTGAGTTATTGGCATTTGTTGTTTTTCATACTTGAATCTTGTCCGGAGTATATCTCTAAAAGTATTATAGCTAGTATCATGAAACTTCATGGGTGTATAGATCTCACCAAGGGGGAGTGCAGTGCACAAGAACCATAACTCTACCTGGCCTATTTTTGGAGTTATTGCCCTTTGTTGTTTTTCATACTTGAATCTTGTCCGGAGTATATCTCTAAAAGTATAATAGCTAGAATCATGAAACTTCATGGATGGATAGAGCTCACCAAGTGAGAGTGCAGTTTACAAGAACCATAACTCTACCTAGCCTATTTTTTGAGTTATTGCCCTTTGTTGTTTTTCATACTTGAATCTTGTCTGGAGTATATCTCTAAAAGTATAATAGCTAGAATCATGAAATTTGATGGATGTATAGATCTCACCAAGGGGGAGTGCAGTGCACAAGAACCATTACTCTACCGTGCCTATTTATTTAGTTATTGCCCTTTGTTATTTTTCATACTTTGTTTGACAAAAAAAAATTCATTCAAAATAACCTCAGTTCTATTCAAACCCCCAGTTAATATTAAGCAGTGTGACGGGCATATCTTGTGACGGTTTGGCACCTTGTTTTTATCTAGGAATGGATTGAGGAGGAACAGGAATGGGTCAGAGGTCATGATGATAAATTTGACAAGCATTAAGGAATATTAGAGAAAATAGCTCATATGTATATGCACTTTTATCTTTGTCTGACCTGGCTACAAGTGTAAAAATAATCTAGATTCCCTGGGACAAGATAAAGACTTGAGAATGGGTTACTAATAATAGGTGAAGGAGTGTTAACCAATTCCCATATGATAAAGTTTTAGACTGATCCAAATTCAGAAAAGTTGCAAATGACAGATTTTAGTTGTTGAAATCATAAAAATCTTTGTATGTTTGGGAAGAAAACAATTTGGATACTGAAGAGATTGCTTGAAACAAACAATTTCTTCTTTATCCACAATGTTTTTCCAATTTTTCTATAGAGGGTCCATACAAAACACGATTTTGCGGAATTGGGTTGAGGCAGCCAAATGACGATTAATAAATTATTGTTTGACTTTTAGTCTCCAAATTCAATATACCAATATGCCAATACACCAATAAAACATTTTAATAAATCCTTGCATAGACTGTACATTTTTTTTATTCAGAACATGATTCAAACTAGATTGAGGACCATTTGATACCATTTGATGCCTATATAAGGAAAGCTAGAAGTCATTAAGTCTGCTCTATTATCTATAAAAACTTTAAACAAAAATGCTTGATCAATATTTTTTCATTATAATTTGACAGGAATGTTCACCTTTATGACTGTTTTTTTTTGCCATTTTAAACAATTGTTTTGGTAGGTCTAAGGTCAAGGTCACAGTGCTAGGTTTTAAGGATAGATCTTAATGTAATTTAAACAATTGACGGATCTGGACTGTCAATCAGAAATTGATTGACCAATCAAATGGTGCATTTATATCAGATGTGAACTTTTAAGTCTGACATTGGCAGACAAAAATGTGAATCATTTGTTGTTGGTTTGGCAACTTAAACATCGTAACTACAGCTTTTCAAGCTGTAGTTTTGATGTTTAGGTCGCCAACCAAAAATTCAACTCTTTTGTTAGAGGTAACTAGCATGAATTTTGAAACATAACGCTGTTTAGTCAGTGAGTGTAGCCACTCGAGTCATTGGTCATGACTAGCAACCCATCAATTGTTCTCAATTATTAGAAGATCTGATATTTGAAGCTTTTGTTAACCCATTCCCACTCGGTGACGCTTTTAGACGCCCCCAAGAAGAAAATCTTTGGAAAACATTGTGGAAAATGAAGAAATTGCTTGTGACAAGCAATTTCTTCATTTTCCACATTGTTTTCTTTCTAAAAAGACAAAAAGTTCTGAAATTTCATTACGTTAAAATTGTCGTCTGCATTTTCTTTCAATTTGGACCAGTCTAAATTTTTCTTGTGTGGTAATAGGTTAAGGTAGGTCAAAGTTTAAGGTCATAATTTTGCAGACTTATAATGAGTTGTCCATGGACAATTATTCCAGTCTGTTTAACGGTTAATTATTTCTTCAACCCAGATTGAACAGAGTAGACCAAAATCTAAAACAAAAAGAGTGAGATTAAAAAGTCCAGAACATGAAGCTAGAAAAGTAAGTAAATTCAGATTTATAGAGAAAAAATATTGCATTAGAATACACTGTAGTTCATCTATAACGCTGTTGGTGGGGTCCAAGAAATGAAACAGCGGAAGAAGTGGAGTTATTATGCTATAACGCTGTCCCCCCCGCCATTACTGAAATTTTCAACCGTCGGAATTGGAACTAAACATTGATAATTCTTGATAAAATTCCTGTAACAAGTTTAATTCTATACAAGTTACTAGTCAGGAAATGAAAAACAACAACTGTAGTTACAAGATTTTAGCAGAAACCGACGTGATTCAGCGTGCAGAGAATTAAATTCTAACCTTACCTTCCCGGTCTATCAGGATTGAGTAATCCGTAAATTTCTACAGGTCTACAAATTGTGGTTCTCTTTCTTCCAATATTAAGAAGCTAGAACTTTAACCCGAGACATATTGTATCATTATGCTGGTTGTCGGCATTAATCTAATTGAATTTAGTTTTACACAGATGTAAATTTTTCCATCCTTAGACAAAAGGGATAAAATCTAAGTATCTCGCATAGCGACATCTCCTTGGAGACCGACAGGTTGTTGAACACCTGGGGTTACTGATGTGTTGAGAAAATGTCGCGTGGATCAACCTTCGAACCTTTTTCGTGGTAATGGACTTGGTCTTATTTCTTTATCACTGTTAAAAATACGGTAACAATAAATCGACAAAGAATTCTATCTGAACCTAGTGATTTACAAATCTGGAATTTAAACTGACCACTTGCACGTATACAAAACTGGATTAAACTTTGTAGTGGCTAACTTTTAATCGTAAAAATGAAGGTTATAATAATCAAAAAATATCTGAGACAGCGGAATGTCTTGTTTCATAACAACAAGAGTAAAAAATTCGGTCAGCAAGAATTCTCAAGGGGTACGCGTCTGGCACGTGCCAACTCCGGAAACTCTCCCATAAAAAGCTGAACATCTGGCAGCGGCGCCTTTGATCACCTTTCCTCCCTCAGAATAAAATAAACTCCACCCAAAAAACCTTTACTTCATATTTGTTGACGAGCATTTTGCTATGTGTTTGATCATTAAATTTTCGGATTATTGAAAGCAATGCGGAAAAATAACGGTATTTTATTTTAATCTTCTTATATTATCTATCCCGTTTCGGATGAGAATCTTCCAATATTGTAACATTTACAATTAAAATTCACATATTTTCTGTATTTAGCGAAAACGTTGCAAATACGACTGATTGTTTTCAAAGCACATTGCTGCGTTTTTATCCTGAAGCCACTATCCTCTACGAGCTCCGGATACCAGCAAACTATGAAGTGAAATAAAATGTAGGCTCAAGTCAATTTGTCTAATCTAATGGTCGTGCATTACTTTAAGAGCAGGTCCTACCGAGGACTGAAGAAAATGAAGAACGTCGAGAGTGAAACAGTGTGATATTTTAATCGCACCACCTTCAAGGTTTGTAACTGAAGGATACTGAGGTGTGTGCCTTTTCTCTATTGATTTAAAAAATATTAATGATAAAAGGCATTGATCATCTCAATGTCAAACAGCAAGACCAAACAATCTAACCGATTTTGTAATTTGAAACACTATGCTTGTCATCAATCAAACAAAGCATTTACCTCTGAACTAATGCACTAATGGCCATGACCTTCCACGTAAGGTATTAAAAACTTACCTGGCTTTGGGTAATTATCGATTTTTATGTGCAACCCTTTTTCTTCGAGCGGGCTGAAGACGGGATGCAAAAATCGCGACTAAATTAGTATTAACGTCGTATCTCAGCATCTGCAACCCAAAATGTCCCCCCTCCCAAATTTTGGGAGCCAAGAGGGTCCTGCGTTATAATGGAGTCAGCGCTGTACTGGGTAGCGTTATAGAGGAGTTGCAGTGTAGGTTTAGATTCTCAATGAATTGTGCAATATTAAGCAAGTAATGAAAGCCAATAGCAAACTTCTCTTCATTTGGCCCATATTTGTGGAAGAATAGCTAAATTCTGCAGGAGGCAGAGTTTAGAGGGGTAAATTAACTAAACTGTAAAATTTTATTCCCAGATTATGTAAAATAGATACAAGTGTAGGCTTAACCCTTTCCCGTTTAATCCTGGGTTTTTACGTCCACATGTTTATTGTACTTGAGAAAACATTATGGAAAAAGAAAAAATTGCTTGAAACAAGCAATTTCTTCATTTTCCACATTGTTTTCTACTCAATTGAATGATTATTTTTCAAATTAAATTGATTTCATATTGTCGTCTGCAAATCCTTTGAATTTGGACAGGTCTAAAATTTCGCAAAACAGGAAAGGGTGAAATCAAAACAATTTTTATCTATGTAATGTCACAGATATGTTTCAGCTCCATTTATTTTAGCAGGAAACTTATTCTACCAGCAAATCTGTGTTATGCAATGCAAAAAACAGATGTGATAGCATTACCTCAATATGTCATTTATGATGTAAAAAAAAAAACAACTACACAAATTTAAATTGCATCCTCAACGAGTCCATATTTCAATTTAACTATATTTACGATAATTTTTATAATGTAACATTCTCTCGAAAATTATCATTTTAAATAAAAAAAGTTCATAAAGCTACATTATGTTTGTTTTCTCAGATGTTTAATTATCTTAATAACCGATCATTGTCAATGAAGTGAAACAAGGTGTTAACCATTATCTTTTGAACAACCTGTTACTATATTGTATTTCAGATATCAGAAAATATGCCTACCCTAGATACAAGTATACTTGTAGATCTAATCCAAGAGTTGCCAGAAAGACAGCTAGACACACCTTCTCAAGGTAAAAAACCTAGAGTGTAACACTGTGACATAACTCAAATTGATTCGTTATAAATAGTGGGAATTAACCCTTTCCTGGTCAATCCCTTGTATCTACATCCCTGTGATTTATAATTGAGAAAACATTGTAGAAATAGAAGAAATTGTTTGTATCAGGCAATTTTATTCTTTTTCTACAATATTTTCTACCCTACTGAACGGTTATTTTTCAAATTAAATTCACTTTGATTTTTGTCTGCAAAATCTTTGAATTTGGACAGGTCTAAAATTTTACAAAAGAGGAAAAACGTTAAGGTATGAAACTTGCAAGACCTTTTGATTATCTTTACTACCAAGCGAATTATATAATATTATTTGAGTGCATGCGTGACATTTCCAACCATTACACATGTGTGCCAAGTAAAGACGCAGATCAGCCTGTGCATCTGCACAGTCTGATCAGTCTTCACTCTGCGCTCTATAGATAGAAACTGACTCAAAGCTTCTTTAAAAAAAAAAAACTAATATTCTAACTATCCCCGAATTGCTTCCAGGGTGCTGGATGTGTGCGAGTCACGCACATGTGAAATGGTTGGAAATGTCACGCATAGGCTCATTTTATGAAATTTAATTGTGATGATGGTAGGCAAAACTACCAGTACTTAACCTATTACAAGACAACACAAATTTAGACTGGTTCAAACTAAAGAAGGTTGCAGACGATATTTCAAAGGGTGAATTTACTGAAAAATAAATGCCATATAGGAGAGAAAATATTTGAGAAAAGGAGAAATCGCTTGAGATATTCAATTTCTCCTTTTTCACAATGTTTCCCTCAATATCTTTAGAGTGTGAAGCTATTTTTTCATTTTCAATATTTTTTCTTCCCAAATACACTGCAGCTCCACTATAACGCTGTTTGAGGGGTCCAAGAAATTGGACAGGTCTAAAATTTTACTATGCGTGTCATCAATCAAACAAAGCAATTACCTCTGAACTAATGCATTAATGGCCAGGACCGTCCACTTAAGGTGT
This sequence comes from Fragum fragum, assembly GCA_946902895.1. Taxonomy (NCBI): domain Eukaryota; kingdom Metazoa; phylum Mollusca; class Bivalvia; order Cardiida; family Cardiidae; genus Fragum; species Fragum fragum. The sequence goes on along the minus strand of OX336370.1, from coordinate 60,081,179 downwards.
TAAAAACTTACCTGGCTTCGGGTAATTATCGATTTTTATGTGCAACCCTTTTCTTCGAGCTGGCCGAAGATGGGAATTAAAAAATCGCGGCCAAATCAGCATTATCTCAGCATCTGCAACCCAAAATGCCCCCCCCCCAAATTTTGGGAGCCAAGCGGACTCTGCGTTATAATGGAGTCAGCGCTGTGCCGGGTAGTGTTATAGAGGAGTTGTAGTGTATATGAAAAATTTGAATTTCATGAACTTGAAATGTTGGTTGCAACTTCTTTCTCTACTTTGAAATTTTGTTGTTTGATAATGGGTTCAGCATTTCCCACTAAACCTTGTATAATTTATAAATTTATGTTGATTATTGTTTTATATTTCAATACAGCCTCAGATGTTGCCCCATCTATAACTCCTGACAGAGAATCAAGGGGATCAGGGTGAGCTTACTTGGTTTATCTTTTATTTATTATTTAGGGTCGTAGCCCATCGTAAAATACACAATTTGAAATGTCACAGTATACTACAAAATTACAAAAAAAGTCAAAGAAAAGAAAAGAAATCAGATTAACCCTTGTCATGCTGATCCAAGAATATTTCAGTTTTCTTTGGTGGTATGGACAAAAATCAGCCTGCTTATTAGAACAGTCTGATCTTAGTTTAGACCCCCTAATTGTCCCCTTCAAGCCAGAGTTATATACTGAATTATTCTTTAAAAGAAGTGTTCATAGCTAGTGCCTCTGTTGCTTTCAGCCTTTTGTTTTATTGCAATTTTGAAAAGGATTTATTCAGGTTTACAAGGTTTAATATTGATGCAATATTTTGTTGGTCTGCTTGAAAGCAATATATGCATAGTTAGATATAAGCTCATTATTGTCACTTATTACTGATATTGAAATGAGACTTTTTCAGAGTTGATACATTTTGTAGACTCTAAATGCAGTCTTCACTTCAAAGTTAGATATAACTACCAAACAGTTGTGAATGGGATTGTGTATAATCAATGGACATCATACAATTGATGGATTAACCTCTGTCAGTAAAATTGATAAATCAATCTAATCATTCTTTTGAACCAGAAATAAACTTTGAAATCTGACGTATAAGTGGGAATTTTTCATGGTTTGGCAACTTATATGCCATAACTACAGCTTATTAAAGCTTTAGTTACAATGTTTAGGGTGCTAACCAACCAAATTAATTTTTTGTTACACACTTCTGATCATAAATTTTGCAGAAACACTCTGTTTTCTATCTTAACCCTTGTCATGCTGAACCCAGAATATTCCGGGTTTGGCATGAGGTGTAGACCAAGATCAGCCTGCACCTCCTGCTTGTACTTTTCATGCCAGAGTTGTTTATGAAAATGATTTCTTAAAGAAATAATAATTTTTGAACAAGTTCTATCAGTACTTTCAGCCCTTTGATTTTTACAGCATTTCAGTAATGTAATTTATACAGCATGACTAGGGTAAATTGAAAATCCTGTTGGAGGTTATGGTGATAACAAGCAATCCGTCAATTATATCTTTATGAGAAAACTGATTGATAACTGAACTTCATTCTACAGGGTGTCCAAAGAGAAATTATCAATGCAGAGAGTGATTCTCAAGCGTTCTAACTCTCTGCCTGAGATCCAGCAAGGAGAAACTTTACTAGAAGAACTAGGGATTGATGAAACAGTGAGGAAAGATGTTTTAGAGGAACAAGAATTGAATCAGTTAAAGAGAGAAATGGACACTACTTGTAAGGTAGGTTATCTGATTTCCAGACGACAACAATTTAGACTGGTCCAAATTGAAAGGAGTTGCAGACGACAATTTAAAGTTTACAAAATTTGAGATTTTGTCATATTTCTGGATAGAAAACATTATGTTAGATGAAGAAAGTGCTTGTTACAAGCATTTTTTTCATTTTACACAATGTTTTCTTATTGTTTTTCTTTTGGGGTGTCCAAAAGCATCATTGTGTGGGAATGGGTTAACTGCTTACCAGAGGACAACAATTTAGACAGCTCCTAAATCAAAGAAATTACAGACAATAATTTTGAGTTGATAGAATGTCAAATCTTTCTTGTTACAACCAATTTCTTTGTTTTTCACAAGTTTTTTCAAGCTTTTTTATCAGGTATAAAAGACTCGATGAGACAATTCAAATGGGTACCTAATTCAAAGTGTAAATAGCAGTATAGTTAAATGTTTAAATCTAAAGTCCAAATAATGCCCTCTATCTGTATATCTGTCGATATTGTTGAAATAAAAGTCTCAAGGTTTTATAGACAATGCACATTGCATGTTCACAGACAACAGAAAGAGAGAAGAAATCTCCTCGTCCTGGGACTAGAGAACACATTACAAATGACCTTCACAGACTCATGGGTAAATCTTTAGAGGAAATTAAATCGGATGAAGACATGCCACCATTATTACAGGTAGAATTTGATAGCTTGTTCGAACTATAAAGCAGATAGGTCTTAGGATTTATCCATCATAAGATAGTCAAACAAAAATGGGTTGTAAATTAACCCTTCCCCGTACAATCACTGGTTTTTACGTCTCTGTGTTTTTATACTTGGGAAAACATTGTGGAAAAAGAAGAAATTGCTTGTAACAAGCAATTTCCTCTTTTTCCACAATATTTTCAAATTTTTCTACCCTTCTGAATGATTATTTATAGAATAAATTCAACTTTGAATTGTCATCTGCAAAACCATTGAATTTGGTCCAGTCTATAAAATTAAAAAAACAGGAAAGGGTTAACAAAGCATTTCAAGGGTTAACTACAATCCTGTTCTAAGTGTCTATACATTGTAGACACTTAGAATAGTATTGAAATTAAACCTTGATTTTTTGAACCCATTGCCTGACCACAGAATTTAGAATGGTTTCAATTCTATTGTGTGTATTTCTGTTTATTTATCATCGCTACTGTAGCACATGCCCATATGAGCGACGCCCCCAGAAGACGGTTAGTTGTTACGGGGGATTGTGCAAGGATACAGGACGAAACTGCTGAGAGCTCCGCCTGGTTCTTTAACAGCCTCGGTTTAACATCTCATCAGTTCTATTAATTTGTGGATGACAATTTATAGTTGATGGAATTTTCAAATCTTTGTGTTTGTGGCAGAAATTTTGGTTGGAAATGAAGAGATTGATTATTTTAAGTGATTTCTTTATATCCACAATGTTTCCAGAATTTTTATACCCCCTCTCCCCCCCCCCCAACTTTCTTTTGGCGCTATATTGAAGTCAGCTTGTTAATCAGTCTGTATATAGACTTTTTTTGTCCGCCCAATATTTCCTTAACTTCTGGTTAGATTTGATTCAAATTTCATACAAGTGCTCTGTTTCAAGCAAAGAAGTACATATGCTATTTAGGTTAAAATCCATCAATCTTTCTTTGAGTTATGGCCTTTTGTTTAAAATTTTTGTCTGCTCATTATTTCTTTAATTACTTCAAGGACTTGATTCAAACTTCAAATGTGCACTAAGTATTACCCAGATATGTACATGGTATTAATCCATTCCCACATAATGACGCTTTTAAACGCCCCTCAATATGAAAGCTTTGGAAAACATTGTGGAAATAAAGAACTTGCCTGTTACAAGCAATTTCTTAATTATCCACAATTTTTTCTACCCCAAAAAACAAAGATTTTGAATATTTCATCAACTTAAAATTGTTGTCTGCAACTGAATTTGGACTGGTCTATAAATTTGTTGTTTGGGAATGGGTTAATAGAGCCAGGTTGTTATCAGCACCTGTGTCAGCATCATCTCTGATGTCCAAAACTTTGACAACTTGTGGTATCTCTGGGATGACTGAGCACATTCATTGGAAATCAGAATATATTATCACTGTCAAAACAGCTGTCTCTACCAACAAGGGAGGTAACTCTAAATGCATTTCAGATGAATAGTGACCCTTGGAATTTTTATCCTCTGTCAGGTGCTTGAAAAGCTGAGCGTGGGAATCAGAATGGGATGCTCTTGTTTGATTTGTTTTTCAAGAAAAAAACACAATGTAAAATAAAATTGCTTGTTACAAGCAATTTCTTCATTTTACACAATGTTTCAAGAATTTAACAGCCAAGCCTTGGAATCAGCATGGGATGATATTGTTTATTTTGCTTTTCAAAGAGGAAAACACTATGTGAAATGATGAAATTATTTTCGGGGGCCATAAAAAGTGGGATTGTGTTGGAATGGTTAAATGATTCATTTGATGAAAATACGAGAAATTTTGAAATGCAATTGGAAACATTTGGATTTCAATTTGTAAAAGCTTGTGTATGAAATGTCAACAAAATATTACAGGCAATAACAACCAGTGTCAAACATGATGGAATGAAAGAAAAATTGGACCAAAAGATGAAAGAATTACAAGAAAAGGAGCAAAAAGAGCATGAGCAAAGAAGGTATGGCACAATATAAATGTAATCTTGCTTCACAGAAATATTAACCTTTCTTAATTACTTCATTATCTTCATTATCCACCATGTTTTCCAAAGATGATTGGTGGTCTTAAAAAGGCTGGATTATGTAGGAATAGGTTAATCCTTGTTTTGCTGAATAAAACTCGGTTAAAAATTGCATTAAAATCAAAGGGCTGAATGCATCAAAATCACTTTTTTGTGAGTCAGTATTTCTTTTTATAATAATAACAACTCATTTAAACAATTCTGACATAAAAAGTATGCAAAGGTAATGTAGACTAAGATTAGACTATACAAATTCGTAAGCTGAATTATGTCTTGCCTCCTGCCAAAACTGCTTTCAGTATGACAAAAGGTTAACAGTGATTAGAGCAAAATTAATGAAAGTGGGGTAAAATCAACAATCAGTGAAATGATCAAGTAGTTTTCCCATGACAAGTAAAACATGATTTACTACCTTTCCAGAATCAAAATGAACTTGTGTGCAGAAAAAGTGTAGAGATAAATTTGAGAAAACATTGCACTGAATGAAGAAAATGCTGGGTTCAAGCATTTTATTGATTTACCGCAATATTTTTTTTTCTTTTCAATTTAGACATTATAAAAAAATTCCAGTATATAATGAGTTATCTGAGATCTATTTTGTACCTTTCCAAGATTTATTGTTGTACATTGTATTTACTTGTCCCCGGACACATTGCCTTGAAAAATACATTTGTTTGTAGGTAGATAAGCCCTTGTTGGGCAAGTCAGGCAAAGGCATTCCAAACTCCTAGATTATCAGTAAAGAATTCCTGTTAATTCACAGAAAAGCATTTCAGAAAGTGGCACTAATGAATGCAATTTTATTACATTCCAGTAAACCACTCAAACAGCCCAAACATCCTCAGCCTGCCACAGTCAAAACAACTTTACCAAATAATGTGAGTATGGAAAATATACATGAAAAGATCCAATAAATGAAATACTTATGAATATTGATCATCCTACATTGTAGGCTGTGGCCATAGGGCATAGTACTCCTACTCATGGGGCTCTGGGTTTGATGCCCGGCCGCGGTGAATACCCTATCCAACATTTGTCTTCTACCAATGGGTGAATAATCGTAAACCTAGGTGGGATAAATAGCTGGAGGCTTGGAAAGGATTTAGTGGTAGAACTGGTGTGAGAAGCAGGATTCAATGGTTAGGTGCTGATGCTGCGTTATGACTGAAATACTGTTGAAAGAAGTGTTAAACCCCATTTAATCAATCAATCAATCATCCTACCTTGCTATATATTCTTTTGTTGAAGTATGGATCATGATATACTTATATTTGACTCAGTCTTTTTTTTCAAATATCTGTTTAATCCAAACGACAAAATTTAAAACTGGTCTAAATTCAAAGTCGTTGTAGACAAGAACTTTTATTTGATGAAAATTTGTTTTTCTTTATTGGTAGAAAACTTTTGGATAATGAAGAAATTGCCTTTTAACAAGCAATTTCTTCATTTTCCAATATATTTTCTAGAACTTTTTTCCTGGGGGGCGTCAAAAAGCATCGCTGTGTGGGAATGGGTTAAGGAAATGATAAGATGGTCTCTGTCTGCTTGATTGTCACATGTCTATTTATTTGATTATAGATGCAGGTTCGGGCCTCAGATATAAGAGTATCAGAGAGGATTTGCATGTCTTCTATGACTCTGAACAGATACGCCACCGTGTATAATGATCTCATAGAGGAGGTAGGAATTTCGCTTTTCCTTATCTACATACAATTGTACACTAGTCTACAGTGATTATTGTTTGGGATAAAATGGGGCTTGTGCATTTATTAATAGGCAGTATTTGACTAAAATCTTATTTTGTTTGATCGATTTTGTTCTTCAGAATTCATACATCCTACTTGTATTACTTCAACTTTAGATGAAATAATTCTTTTATTTCTAATCTATGAATAATAGAAAATAAAAGAGTAGAGCAAAAAGTGTTCACTATCTGAAATTGAATGAGGTTACACTTTACAAAATTAGAATTTAAAAATTGGTTTATTTGATTATTGTTGTAACTAAACTCATTAGCACTTATTCCAGCATTTAGATTTGCGGAAGATAAAATAATAGGAAAATGTTGTAGCAAGAGGAGTGGCTTGTTGCTATTTATTTTTTTGCCTCAAGAGTTGTACACCCTTTATGACACTTTATTTTCAATTTTTGAACACTTTTAGTTTTCTTCCGTAACCCTACGAGTTTGGATCAGTCTAAATTTTTGTTTTCTTTCAGCTTATTACAAGACAACAAAATGTTCGAATGAGGTAACAGACAACAATTTAAATTTTGTTAAATTGACATAGTAGTGTGATTTGACTAGAAAACAATATGAAGAAAAAAATGCTTTTAATGAGGAATTATTCTTTTCCCACACAATCCCGCTTTGTAAAACATTGTTGAAAATGGACAATTGCATGTCACAAACAACTTCAATGTATCTACAAAGTTTTTCCCCCTAAAGACTTTTCAAATTTCCTCAACTAAAGATTGTCATCTACAATTTCTTTGAATCTGGAGTAGCCTACAATATTGACATCTGGTAATGCGTAATCCTTTTTCCCACAATGTTTTCAAAGCTTTTTCCCATCAGAGCATCAGAATACCTAATTGTGTAGGTGAGTCAAGGGATTAACAGTAAAGAAGAGTAAACAACATTTCTTGTAATTGTGTTCCATAGATTGACCCAGTGACAGTGAAGAACCTGGACAGGAATTTGTTCCTCGGTGATGAGATAAAGGAGGTTTATAAAGAGATCATGAAGACAATTCCAACACAACATCTGGAACTGGATGATGTATGTATAGATAACTTTCCTGGTAACAATATCATTTAACCCCGTTCAGTCAATTGATTTACCTTTGATCTACTTTCAAATAAACTAGCCTTGCTCATAATTTCTTATTCATTTCACTTAGGACAGTAAAATATATAGCTACAATCACCAAATACCTTTCCCCTTGACCTTTACCTTCGAACCATTTTCCACTAGGAATCCATGGTCAGGTGCTCCAGCCACTGTGTATGATTGATATTGTGTTTAACACGTTAAAGCAAATTAAAAAACTTAAACCTTACTCATATTTTCTTATTCTTTACACCTAGAATCACCAAATTTTACAGATACAATCACCAATTAGATATACTTTCATTTCAGACCAATTCCTATGACCATCAGGTGATAAGCTTTAATAGAGTGACATTGAGAGTGAACTTGGCCTGTTGTTTGAGCCATTACAAGACAGCATAATTTTAGGAGAGTCGAAATTAAAAGGAGTTGCAGACAAAAATGAAAAGTTCATGACATTTATTATTTTTTTTACTTTCTTGTTTGAATATATTGTGGAAAATGAAGAAATTGCTAGGTTCAAACAATTTCTTCATTTCACACAAAGTTTTCCCAATTGTTTTTTGTAGTAGCATCAAAAAGTGTCATTGTGGATTAAACACTTTTTATAGTAAACAGCAGTGAGGGTAAGATCTGTTGTCTACTGACAATTTTTGCTGATATGACTGAATATTTTATAAAAGGATGATGATGTGGTACCAGCAGCAGAATCTGTCAATATGACGGGAACCATGGCCTCAGCCTCATTGGTCAGAAAGAAGATAGACAGAGTTATCAATCCTGCATTTATAAAAGAGAACAAAAGACCACCCTGGGATGGAATGGATATGAAACAATGGGTCAAAACGTAAGTTTTTTGGTGTAATTATGTTGAGAAGTATCAGGTTTCCAGTGAAAGATCATTTACATTTTGTCAAGTGAAATATAGCCCTATATTTTCACATGTCATCCAAGTTATCTGTCATATGGCATTTCAAAGAAGAGAGGGGTATAATGGTATGTCTTTCCTTCCGTCCATCTGTCTGTCTTTAACAAGTATTTTTTCATCGCATGTCTCTCAGCAACTGTTCATAGCATCAACTCGAAATTAGGTGTGCAGGTTCAGCCAGGGCTCCTACTTTGGGCTTGCAGAGTTTAGGTCATCTTCTTCCTGTTTTGCAATTTTGTTCATATTCTTTTATATTTTGTATATATTTCGATATTGATACTGATATAGTGGTATATTTTTGTCATACTTATCTGTGTGGAGGATCAGCTAAGGGTCCTACAATGCACTTAACAAAATTTAGGTCTGCAAATTTTCTACTTTGTTTATATTTGGACATTGATGGCATGGTGGTATATTTTCATCACACTTTTCTAAGCAAGTTCTCATAACATTGACTTTAAACTTGGTGTGGAGGTTCAGGGAGGGATCCTACATGGCGCTTACCGAAGTTAGGTCAGTTAGTTATCTACTTCATGTTTTAGGTCCCCGACGGCGGCGCTCATCCTTTCCAACCATTGTCTCTCACCAATGGGTTGATTATCGTAGACCTATGTGGGATAGCAGCTGGAGTCTAGGAAAGGATGTAATGGTAGTACTGGTGTGAGAAATACCAGGATTCCATTGTTAGGTGCTCCAACCGCTGCGATATAACTGAAAGATTGTTGAAAGCGGCGTAAAACCCCATTCAAACAAACAAACAAACATGTTTTAGGACTTTGTTTATTTTTGGACATTTATGGTAAAGTGATATGTTTTTGGCACACTTTTCTCAGCAACCCTTCATAGCATTGACTTGAAATTTGTTGTGGAGATTCAGCTAGAGGTCCAACATGGCGCTTACCAAATTTAGGTCTGCAAGTTAACTTCTTACTGTTTGACGACTTTGTTTATATTTGGACATTGCCTGGTTTAGTAGGATGTTTTCATTGCATTTTCCTCAGATACCATTCATAGCATTGACTTGAAACTTGGTGTTCAGCTATGGGTCAAACATGGCACTTACAGAAGTAAGGTCATCAAGTTAACTACTTCATGTTTTACGAATGTTTGTATTCAGACATATATGGTATAGTACTATATTTTTGTAGCATTTTTCTCAGCAACTATTCATAGCATTGACTTGAACTTGGTGTGGCAGTTCAGCTAGGGGTCCTTCATGGTGCTTACCGAATTCAGGTCAGCCACTTAACTATTTCCTGTTCTACAACTTAGTTTATTACTTGGTATGTTTGTATATTTTCATCATATTTTCTCAGTAACTATTCAAAGTATTGACTTTAACTCTTTCCCGTTTTTGGAAATTTTAGACTGGTCCAAAATGAAAGAGTTTGCAGACGACAATGAAAATTGGATGCAATTTGAAATGAAACCATCTTATGTGGTAGAAAATATTGTGGAAAAAGAAGAAATTGCTTGTTACAAGCAATTTCTTCTTTTTCCACAATATTTTCCCAAGTATAAAATCACAGCAACGTAAAATCCTGTGTTTGTACAGGAAAGGGTTAAACTTTATATGATTGCTCAACTAGAGATGTCCATGCTGCTTACCAAATTTTAGATCTGTATGTTACCTACTTCCTGTTTTCTGACTTAGTTTATTTTCAGCCAATAGTTTATATTTGAACATTGCCTGGTTTTAGAAGTATCTTTTCAATGCTTGATATGGAGATGCAGCTAGGTGTCCTTCATGGTACTTACCAAATATGTTCCATTGAGGGAGAATTTCATTTTCACTGTAGACATGGTAGTGCATGTTGGGGTATACTCACTGAGTTTTTACAGACATATTTCTTGTTTGTAAATATTTATTTTGGTGAGGGAAATCAGTACAGAATGTAATTCCTGACAAAAGTTTTCCCAGGTACATGAATCGGCACGAAATAGCTGTTTTATTATCTGACCAACATTCTGAAGACCTAAATACATTATAGAGAAAGAGTGTAAATGCTTACAAACCAAAAAACTATTTTTAACCATGCTTAACCTGGAATATTCCTGTTTGGCAGGAGGTAAATACAAAGATCAGACTGCACATATAGTGTATGTCCCATTTAAGCCAGAGTTGTTTAAACAATAAATTTTCACATGAAATATTGACCCTCATTAAGACTGTGCAGTGCTGTTAGTCCTTTGATTTTAAATCAATTCTGTATAGGGTTTTAATTTAGCATAAAAGGGTTAAGATCATTAAAACATAATCTTATTCTAAATCACATTACATTGTAATTGATTGAACCCCCCCCCCCCTTGAATAAATCTTGGAAAAAGTTATGGAAAAGGAAGAAATTGCTTTACATGCAATGTTTTCATTATCCACAATGTTTTTGACTTCAAAGGAAGATGATTTTTAAGATTTTGACAATTAAAAATTGTCGCTGCAACTTCTTTGAATTGAATCAGTCTTAAAGCTTATCATCTGCCAATGAGTTATATCAGTCTTAAAGCTTATCATCTGCCAATGAGTTATAAAGGAGATCAGATAATCATAGTTGTCATTTGAGAAAGACTTTTTATAATTCAGAAAAAAAAACTGTATTTTGAAATAGTTTTTCACGTATTATTATTTCCAGTCCAAACAATCCACCAAAGAATTTTCAAGGAGAAGATGTGTTTGCCCCCTTGGTAAGTGCTGTTATGTGTATTTACTTGACTAAGTAAAGGAGACTATAATTACTTTTTTATACACCCGTCGAAGACGGGACGTATTATGGGATCACCCGTGGTGTCCGGGCGTCCGGGCGTCCGGGCGTCCGGGCGGTGTCCACTTCTTTGTCCCGAGCATAACTCTGTCACCGTTAGTCTGATTGACTTTAAACTTGGCAGTTATATTCTTCTCGTCAATACAGAGTGCAGTGCACAAGAACCATAACTCTACCTTGCCTATTTTTTGAGTTATTGCCCTTTGTTGTTTTTCATACTTGAATCTTGTCCGGAGTATATCTCTAAAAGTATTATAGCTCGGATCATGAAATTTCATGGGTGTATAGATCTCACAAAGGGGGAGTGCAGTGCACAAGAACCATAACTCTACCTGGCCTATTCTTTGAATTATTGCCCTTTGTTGTTTTTCATACTTGAATCATGTCCGGAGTATATCTCTTAAAGTATAAAAGCTAGGATCATGTAATTTCATGGGTGTATAGATCTCACAAAGGGGGAGTGCAGTGCACAAGAACCATAACTCTACCTGGCCTATTTTTTGAGTTATTGCCCTTTGTTGTTTTTCATACTTGAATCTTGTCCGGAGTATATCTCTAAAAGTATAATAGCTAGGATCATGAAACTTCATGGGTGTATAGATCTTACCAAGGGGGAGTGCAGTGCACAAGAACCATAACTCTACCTGGCCTATTTTTTGAGTTATTGCCCTTTGTTGTTTTTCATACTTGAATCTTGTCTGGAGTATATCTCTTAAAGTATAAAAGCTAGGTTCATGAAATTTCATGGGTGTATAGATCTCACCAAGTGGGAGTGCAGTGCACAAGAACCATAACTCTACCTGGCCTATTTTTTGAGTTATTGCCCTTTGTTGATTTTCATACTTGAATCTTGTATGGAGTACATCTCTAAAAGTATTATAGCTAGGATAATGAAATTTCTTGGGTGTATAGATCTCACCAAGGGGGAGTGCAGTGCACAAGAACCATAACTCTACCTGGCCTATTTTTTGAGAAATTGCCCTTTGTTGTTTTTCATACTTGAATCTTGTCCGGAGTATATCTCTAAAAAAATTATAGCTAGAATCATAAAATTTCATGGATGGATAGAGCTCACCAAGTGGGAGTGCAGTGCACAAGAACCATAACTCTACCTGGCCTATTTTTTGAGTTATTGCCCTTTGTTGTTTTTCATACTTGAATCTTGTCCGGAGTATATCTCTAAAAGTATTATAGCTAGAATCATGAAACTTCATGGATGGATAGAGCTCACCAAGTGGGAGTGCAGTGCACAAGAACCATAACTCTACCTGGCCTATTTTTTGAGTTATTGCCCTTTGTTGTTTTTCATACTTGAATATTGTCCGGAGTATATCTCTAAAAGTATTATAGCTAGAATCATGAAACTTCATGGATGGATATAGCTCACCAAGTGGGAGTACAGTGCACAAGAACCATAACTCTACCTAGCGTATATTTTGAGTTATTGCCCTTTGTTGTTTTTCATACTTGAATCTTGTCCGGAGTATATCTCTAAAAGTATTATAGCTAGAATCATGAAACTTCATGGATGGATAGAGCTCACCAAGTGGGAGTGCAGTGTACAAGAACCATAACTCTACCTAGTGTATATTTTGAGTTATTGTCCTTTGTTGTTTTTCATACTTTGTTTGACAAAAAATATTCATTCAAAATAACATCAGTTCTATTCAACCCCCCAGATAATATTAAGCAGTGTGACGGGCGTATCTTGTGACAATTTGGCACCTTGTTTATTGATACAAACTCGTTATTTTTTTTTTAATGGAGTGTATGTGGGAAAATTATTAAATGTGCCAATCCCACAGGGTTTTGGGTTCTGAATGAAAATTATTGGAGAAAAATGACTTCATTTGACGGATTGTAACTATCAATCAAAAATTGATTGACCAATCAAATTGTTTATTTAAATTTGTAAAGGGGCCCTGGACACAGAGTTTGGGGGTACTGAATCAAAATTTGTATGTGAAATATGACTTCTATCAACAGATTGTCACTATCTATTAAAAAATCCAATTGTTTATTATCCCCTGCCGTTTCAGCGAAGGGGATAAAGTAATAGTCTCCATCCTTCCGTCCGTCATTCCGTCATTCCATCACTAAACTTGTCCAGAGCATATTTCTGAAAGTATAATAGCTATTAACTTGAAACTTCACAGGTGGATAGATCTCATTGACGAGAAGTGCAGTGCACAAGAACCACAACTCTTGCTTGCATAGTTTTGGAGTTATTGCCCTTTGATGTTTTTAAGACTAATATTTTGTCCAGGGCATACCTCTGAAAGTATAATAGCTATTAACTAGAAACTTCATAGGTGGATAGATCTTGTTCAGAAGAAGTGCAGTGCACAAGAACCACAACTCTTGCTTGCATAATTTTGGTGTTATTGCCCTTTGTTGTTTTAAAGACTAATATTTTGTCCGCGGCATATCTCTGAAATTATAATAGCTATTAACTTGAAACTTCATAGGTGGATAGATCTTGTTGAAGAGAAGTGCAATGCACAAGAACCACAACTCTTGCTTGCATAATTTTGGAGTCATTGCCCTTTGTTTTTTTAAAGACTTAGATTTTGTCCTGAGCATATCTCTGAAGGTATAATAGCTATTATGGAAATAATTTAGAAGAAATGCAGTGCACAAGTAGCCTAAATCTAGTTTGCTTCAGTTTACTATCCAGCTTTTACAGCGGGGAATGGCCATGTCTGACAAGGCTCTTGTCTAAATTGAAAAAGGTGCCCATCACACACAGTTTTGGGGTACTAAATCAAAATTAATTGTGAAATATGACTTCTGTCGACAGAATGTCACTATCTATCAAAAAATTGATTGATCAATCAAATTTTTTATTTAAACCAGAAAAAGTGACTTTTTGTACCAAGACATTTATTTCATACATTTGCAAATTTTGGGGAGCATGTTTAAGATTAAATACGTTTTTAGGTCACCATCCAATGATTAATCTTTAGCCTTGACCATATATTTTACACATTAAATCGATCACTGCCATGTCAAAGGTCAGTGGGAGGGGCAAGTAATCTGTCAATTGTCTCTCATTGTCCTGAGCTCTGAATCATCTTTGTACATTAGACATTAGCGTTACTCTGCTGTTTTCAGGGTGGATTTTAACCCTTGTCATGCTGAACCGTGAATATTCCGGTTTTGGCAGGACATGTAGACCAAGATCAGCCTGCACATAAGTGCAGTCTGATCTTGGTCTACACCTCCTGCTTGTAGCTTTCCTGCAAGAGTTTTTTATGAACCGATTTTTAAATCAAATATTGATTTTTGAACTACAAGTTCTATCAGTTCTTTCAGCCCTTTGATTTTACAGCACTTCAGTAAAGTAATTTATACAGCATGACAAGAGTTAACAGTAACCCATAAAGCTTATTATTCTTATACTTTGGCTGTATCATAGCTATAAAATGAGATAAAACCCTCTAATGATTGCAAAACGTATAAATGAACTTTCGGAGTAATTTATTGTTTACTAGAAATAAAAAATATACAGCTAAATATCTGAAAAATACAAAAATTGTACACATCTGAGTTATATGCCCTTAGGAAAGTCTTCTGCTAATATGTTAATCTGTTTCCTGTACACTGGGATTTTATGTCGTTTTGATTTGATACTTGAGAAAATCTTGTGGAAAAAGAAGAAATTACTTGTAACATGCAATTTCGCCTTTTCCAATAATATTTTCTACCACATAGGTTGGTTTCATTTCAAATTGCATCCAATTTTCATTATCGACTGCAACCTCTTTAGATTTGGACTAGTCTAAAATTAAAAAAAAACAGAAAGGATTAAGGACAATACATGTACAGCTTTGCCTAAAGAATTCACATGCAGAGCTGATACACAAGTGCCATATTTGTAGTAACCATTACCTGTGTACTGTCTAACTCATTACCAGATGCAAAATTTTAGACTAATCCAAATTGAAAGGAATTACATAGAACAATTTAAATATTTTTCAACTTTCTGGGTCAAAAGCATTGTGGAAAGTAAAGAAATTGCTTGGTGCAAGCAATTTCTTCAATTTTCACAATGCTTTACCACTTATTTTTCTTGACGGGTGTTCAAAAGCATCATTGTGTAGAAATGGGTTAAAAAATGTATATTTCACTTTTCAGAAAAATTTAGAGGAAGTTTTAGAACTGGTAATATTTGTGTACACTAAAATAAGTGTGGCTTTTTATCGAAGCCTATATAATTTTATTTGTCTGCTAAATCCTTCATGGATTTTTTGTTCTTATATATGCTACTTGAAGTCCTTTTGTTTATTGCATAATTATGTGTCTTGCTTAGCATCATTATTATTAATCATATTTACAAGAAAAAGTACAGTTCATATTGCTCAAGCGACCAGGTCTTTTAACCCTTTCCTGTTTAAACCCTGGATTTTACGTTGCTGTGATTTTATACTTGAGAAAATATTGCGGAAAAAGGAGAAATTGCTTATTACAAGCAATTTCTCCTTTTTCCACAATATTTTCTACCATATAGGATGGTTTCTCTTCAAATGGCTGCCAATTTTTATGGTCGTCTGCAACTTCTTTCAATTTGGACCAGTCTAAGATTTGGAAAAACAGGAAAGGCTTAAGTGACCACTTCCCTTAACCCATTCCCACACAGTGACGCTTTTGGACACCCCTAAAAAAAAATTTGGGAAAACATTGTGTAAAATGAAGAAATTGCTTGTCACAAGCAATTTCTTCATTTTCCACAATGCTTTCTACTAAGTAAGTGGAAAAAATCTGAAATTCCATAAACTTTTGATTGTCATCTGCAACTCCTTTCAATTTGGACCAGTCTAAAATATTGCCATCTGGGAATGGGTTAACCCTAATCAAAATCCCTATTTAGAAAGTAAAATCTCTTAAGAAGTGAAAGCATTTTTCTTAAAAGAATTCAAAATCCTAGGTTATTGGACTCATTAGAATCCTTCCCAATAATTCTAATCAGTCCCAACAGCATTGGATTAAGTGCGAATTCTGTAATAATTTCTTTATGCGATCGAACCCATCGTTCATATCTTTCAATATAAAGTGTATTAAACGCCCATTCTTTTAACTGACCACATTTTGGTAGTCCCTTCAGTGGTCGCTTGATACAAGATTGACTGCATGCATCATTCTACTTCATTTACTTATTATTCTCATTTTAACCCATTACCAGACAAGACATTTTTAGACTAATCCAAATTAAAAGAGATGTCAAATCACAAAGGCAGAAGTTACCTAAAAGTAAAAAAAGAAAGTCATATGCCAAAAAAATTTAATTATGTGTGAAAAATTGTGAGGGAATGAAAGATTGCTTGGTACAAGCAATTTCCTTTTTTCCCCGAATGTTTTCCAACTCTATTTTCCTTCTCTTAAAAATTGGGCTTATGTTGTACATTATGTTCTGATGATATTTGCACTATATAACAACAATTATATAACTTATTTTTCTGTACTCTACACAGGAGACAAAGAAAGAGGAAGAATATTATGTCAGTGTCTCTTTGTCTATCTGTCTGTCCTTTGTCTACCTCTCAATATCATACAGAACCTCATACTTTCATTTAGCTAAACCAATTACCTGATGGCCAAATTTTAGATTGGTCTAAATTCAAAGAAGTTGCAGATGACAATTTAAAGAGAAGTCTTTTTACATGGTAAAAAAACGTCTTACATAGTAGAAAATTTTGAGGACAATGAAGGAATTGTGTGTTACAAGCAATTTAATCATTTTCAACAAGTTTTTTAAGCATTTTTCTGTAGGGTTAAGAAAATTAGGATTGAATTGGAATTGGCCAATAACTATTGACGATACACTGCTCATATTTGACCTTTATTCATACACATGTTCTTATGACAAGATCCAAGTCATCAAACATTGTCAAGGTTATCTTTCAAATATAGAGATGTGAGATGATCAGCAGGTGATCAGCAGGTGTCAAAAGCGGCAAAAGCATCTGGTTTACTGCAGTAGCCAATGTCATTAATCCAAAATTAATGTTTGTAACATTGTAAACCTTTGGGACTATTGTTGCGTAGGACTTATTAGTCATAAAAAGGCTTCTTGTTGCATTTGAAAGTCATTTCGATATTACAACTGCTCATAGAATTATGAAAACTTTAACAAGATGTAGTCATGCCTCAAAGATGTACTTAAAAAACATTCCCATACAGTCCCTCCTTTTATCCCCCTCAAGATGGCGTTTGACAACATTGTGAAAAATGATTAAATTGCTTGTATCAAGCAATTTCTTAATTATCCACAATGTTTTATATCCAAAAAGATGGAAAAAATTGAAATTTTCGTCTGCAGCTCCTTTCAATTTGGACCAGTCCAGAATTGTGTTGTATGGGTATGGGTAAATATGCAATTTAAAGATCCAAAGGTTAAGTTGGTTGCATTTTGTATGAAACTATTTAAAATTTAGAATCTGTTTAACCCTTTCCTGTTTTTCAAAATTTTAGACCAGTCCAATTCGAAAGAAGTTGCAGACAATAATCAAAAGTGGGTGCAATTTGAAAAGTAAAGAACCTACAGGATAGAAAATATTGTGAGAGCAGAAGAAATTGCTTGTGACAAGCAATTTCTTCTTTTCCCTCAATATTTTCTTACAAGTATAAATTCACAGGGACCTGAAAACAAGGGATTGTACAGGAAAGGGTTAAACTATTAAATTAAAAGTCAAAGAAAAATGATGGAGACTGAGGAAAAATAATGGTCATTTAGCTATACTATTTAGAAAATATGTAAATCTGATCTTTATTTCTGAATGATTTTTTGTGAAGAATAAGGGATTCATTATCATCTTTTCTAGTTTTTAGCAAAATGTTGTGACATTATTGTCACCTTTGTGTCCTCGTGTAGGTGAAAATATTAAATTTGGTTAAACCTTGGATATATATCATAATTTAAAACTGGGTCTGTCTTGTTCACTACCTAAATATCAACCTTTACTATTAAGCGAGATAGGTTCATATGCATTTTCATTAGAATTATACCTATTATAATATCTCTTAAGAAGTGAAATCATTTTTGGGGAGTATATAGGAGTCAGCTTGTCGGTCAGTTGATCTGTCTGACCATCCATCTGTCTATAGCTTTTTGTTTTTGCTCAATTTCTTGGCAACTCTTGTATTTTATTCAAACTTATCTGATATGATCAGTATCAAGCAGAGATGTGCATGGTTATGGTCCATTGATTTTTGAAGAGTATGGTCCATTGGTGAAAAATCGGGTCCACTCAATTTCACAGCAACCATTGGACCGATTTGATTCAAATTTCACAGAAAGACTCGGTATAAGTCAGACATGTGCATATCCTATTTTGGTTACTGTCCATTGATTTTTGACAAAGTAATGAACCTTTAATTAAAAAATCCATTTTTTGTAACGGCCCTTTGGCGGATAGCACTTGTATATGGACAAGCGCTGTTGAGAGGCATTAGTCTGCTTTGTGACAATTTCTGAATTTTTACTTGGTGTTTTTCATTATCAAGCACCTGCATCAAGTGTGTCCCACATATTACATGCTCTTTTGGTCATATTGCATCATTTTTTATATTCTTTTTATTATTTATAATATGTAAACTCTATCTTGCTATTTATATTTGACAGATGCTTCAATGCATGCATTTTTTTATTTGATATGTCTTATTTATGTTTGAACTATACAGTACTAAATATAACTATTTACTTTTTTATTTCTCTTTTACTTTACAGACAATTAGCTTTTATTTTCTTTTGCCTGATAGTTGTATATATTATTTTCTGACAGGTAATGTCTTTGGTCTGTTCAAGAATAAAGTACATGATATTAGCATTGCAGGATCTCCTTTTGTGTATGAATATCTGTCCATAGAAAAATAATTTAAAAGAGAGTCATGACAATATTTTAATGCAAGTTTTATAAGGACTTGCCAAGTGATAAATTTTATTATTATTGTTTTTCAGCAACCGATCCAAGAGCTATTGTCACTGGTACAATGATATGTTGACTGATTTTGGCTTAAAAATGTTTCCATATTTTTATTCTCAAACTTTGATTTGAAACTGCCTCAAGATATATGTATCTGTATATGGACACCTTGCTGTTTTTATCTAACAATGTGAAACATGAGTTTCTGTTCAGTCTGCATAAAGCCATATTCACATTTAAAGTTTTGCATAGCTACTAGAAGACCTCTAAACTGAAGTTATTACTCATGAAAATATGGAAACAATAGCATGGTGTGCGATTTTGAATAACCATTTATGTTGTTAAATCAATTCTATCTTCATGAAAATACTAAAAAAAATATATACATATTCTAATGCATAGAACATAATGGTGGATCCAGGATTTTTGAGAAGGGGATTTAAACTTACTTGGGAGTTTGCTTAGTCCATTACTAGATGACAAAATATAGACTGGTCCAAAATAAAAAAAATAGCAGACCATTATTTCAAGAATTTGAAATATCTCTGTCTCTCTTGGTAGGAAATAATGTTTAAAGTGTAGACATTTCTTACAACAAGCAATTTTTACATTTTCCACATTGTTTTCATGGACCCCTTTTTTTGAGGGGCATCGAAAAGGCTCATTATGTGGTAATGGAAAAAACATTATTACCAAATCTTTATTGAATGTTACCACAGTAATGAAATATGCAGACTACAGAAGGGGTTCAAACAAACCCTCCAAACCCCTATAAATCCGCAATACACTTTAAGATAAGTAAACTATATTTATACTCTGCTGACCAAAGGAAGTGTATCTTTGTATCCGAATATGTTATAAGTGATGATTGTTCTTTGAATATCTCCCCGTCAGGACCACGAAAATCATCTTTGTTATAAGTGATGCCGTAACAATAGCAAAGTTGGTAGTGTGTAGGACTCAGAATCATGGGTCTAGGGTTTGATCCCTAGTGGCCGCAAATATCCTTTCCTACATTTTTCTCCAACGAATTGCTGGATAATTGTAAACCAAAGTGGGATGAGTAGCTAGAGCTCTCAGATATTTTTGGGGAAATACTGGTGTGAGATTAAATACCAGGAATCCATGATTAGATGTTCAAGCCACCACAATATGACTAAAAGTGACATTGAAACCCATTCAAACAATTAATCATTACAGTTGATACTTTGTATCAAGCATTATTCAGGCTATAATACTTACAATTTCTAGGCTACCAACCAAGCATTTTATTTTTTTGTTTCATGCAACTGACAATGATTCAATTTTTAGTTTGGTCTATCAAAAATGAGCGTTCTGATTGGTCGAAAAGAACTATTCATAACTCCATGAACAAAATTTGAACATGCAATGATTTTGTATGCTTCTGCACAAAATAGTCCTGTATAAAAAGGTATCAAAATTTGTAAAGCTTTTGGGTTTTTTCGCTCGAATCTATTTAATTATAAGAAATGAAGAGATTATTTTTTGTTTTCATGGAGATATGTACCGAAAAACCCAATCACACACTGTGTGAATCCGCTTAGCGTATTCATACAGTGTGATTAGTTTTTTCGGTTCATACCTCCATGAAAACAAAAAATATTCTCTTCATCTCTTAAATAAATTGTGCAGGGTAAAGCTGTTGATGTTGAGTGGGTATGGCCAGAGTTCTGTTGTTACTAATGGGACTTAGATAGGGCAGTATTTCTGAGATGTATAAGAAAAAATTTTTTACAAAGCGATACATGTTGTATTTGCTTTGAGTTGTGGAAGAAAATTTTGATATTTTATCAGACCGAAGGTCAAGTGGAATATCAAAATTTTTGTAGGCAGCAAGAAGCAAATACACAATGTTGTGTATTGTAACTTAGTATTCCATTTATTGCATACCTACATTATTTTATTTGATAAATGCCATAGAATAATGAGAATTCTGCATTTTTTCAAGTATTTCTCTTCTTTACCATTTTAATTATGTTTATTCGCATTATGACTTCAGCTACAGAATGAAAATTACATCATCTTAGACTACCTTTGTATTTGACAGTGTCAGATACAGATTTTTTCCTGCATATTCAATTTTGTCTGTGCGGAATGTGTATATTTTATCAAAAATTTACTAGAATAAGTAAATTATTGATTGGTAACCTTTATGTCATAACTGCAGCTTGAATACGTAGGAATTGGAGAAACAAGGCAACTCCAGGAAGAACAATGGAATTTTCAATTGATTGTTTGATTGGCAACAACTATTTATCAATTTCTTCTCAATTTAATGAAAAATAAATAGCAGATTTACAACCAGTTCTTTCCACTTGCATATGTAATAAAGAGACAGGATGATACACTGATTTTGGAATGAATCAGGTATTCACAGCCTAGAACTTTTTACCTAATAACAAAGCTTGCCATAAATAAAATACGCCAATGAAGAGGAAAGAATTTAACCATTGCTATGCTGTATAAAATCCATATGAAAGGGCTGAAAGCAATTGCAGTACTTATTTTCCAATTATTGAAATTTCTTTTGAAAATTAATTTCTTAAACAACTCTGACAGGAAGGGTTCAAGCAGGAGGTGTAGACTAAGTTCAGACTGCACTTATGTGCAGGCTGATCTTTGTCTATACCTCCTGCCCAAACCGGAATATTCTGGGTTCAGCATGTCAAGGGTTAAGTGTGCAGCTGATATTTTTGTTATACTGATATTAATATAGCTTTTGAACATTTTTTTCAGAGTACTTCTTATGCAAAGCTTAATGTTTATGAAATCCGTACTGACTTAAAGAGTCAAGATTGATTTATCATATAATTTGCTTGTAACATTTTATTTGAAAACTTAAACTTTGAAATAGGTCATTGATAAATTTTATTTTACTTTTATATTTTCAGTATGCTACAACTATTTAACAAGTTTTAAAAGTAAAAGACAATATTGTGTCACTTCAAAAATTCATTATTGTATTTGTGTCTCAGACAATGTTAAGGATTGTCATATGTTATCACTAGCAAATGCTTTTTTCTGCTTTTCAAATTTCTGCACAAGCATAAAGAGGTGATCAATATTCAATCTACCTGTGATTTAACCCATTATCAGACAACAGAATTATAGATTGGTCCAAATTGAAAGGAGTTGCAGACAAAAGTTATGAAATTTTAGATTTTTCCAACTTTGTTGAAAGAAACCATTGTGTAAAATGGAGAAATTGCTTGTCACAAGCAATTTCTTGATTTTACACGATGTTTTTTCCCAAGTGTTTTTACTTGAGGGTTGTCAAAAAGTGTCACTGTGTGGGAATGGGTTAATAACATTTTCTTTCAAAAAATGAACAAGTGTCCCTTTTAGTTTTAGTTATAAGGTAATTTTCTTTATAAAGATAGTCTTCAGAAAAAAGGCAAATACTCAATCTAGAAAATCTTTTGAATATATTTCAATTTTTTTAATCTGATGTACTTGGTATATGTTTACTGTGATATTATACGTTGAGCCCAGATTTTTGTTTGATCTTGTTTCACTATCTTCACATACCTACATGGTTTTAAATTTTAGGGTCGCAACCATTGGGTAGTGGTAGCGTGTAGGACTCCTAGTCTTTGGGTCCAGTGTTTGATCCCCAGCCATGGCGAATATCCTTTCCAACATTTGTCTCCCACCAATGGGTGGATAATCGTAATTCTAAGTGGGATGAGCAGCTGGAGGCTTGGAAAGGATGTGGTAGTACTGATGAGAGAATTACCAGGAATCCATTGTTAGGTGCTCCAGCCGCTGCGATACGACTGAAATACTGTGAAAAGTGGCATTAAACCGTGTCAATCAATTAATAAATTTAAAATTTTCAATAACCTGTATATTTTAGTATGAATTGGCTCCAATTATTGTAAGTTTTGATCACATGAAATTTTGAACACAGACAAACTGGTTGCACCAAAATTTAATCTATTTCACCATTATTGCATTCAATGTGCAAAAGTATTGTCTTTCAAAAGCCTGGGAGTAAGGAGAGAAAGAACAGCGTGTAAACAACTTAGAAAAATAATGTTTGGCAACCACCATTCTTTGATTTTGTCTCGTGGTAAATGATTGAGTCGTAAACGGTTACCACACAATCTGGATTTCTGACGCCCCTTGAGAAAAAAGTTCCTTAAAACAATGAGGTAAATGTAGATATTGCTTGTTACAAGCAATTTGTGTATTTTCAACATTGTTTTCAACTTAGACAGATGGAGATATTTGAAATTCCATTAACATTATACTGTTGCAAAGATATATGTTTGTGACATATTTTTACTTGCATCTGAGAGATATTGTTGGGATGTAATTGTTAGTGTAACTGTTCTTGTTTGCTGATTGAGGAATGAATTTGTTATTTGGTATTTGGGCCAAGCATGTGTTTATGGGAATGTGTGTGTGTTTCAGTGGTGTTTATAATGTGTTCAATATACATGTTGTTGAGTACTCTTCTATAAATTGGTTCTACAGACTTATAATGAAGTCACATTATGAACTGTATTAACCCTTTCCTGTTTCAATTTTTTTTTAGACCTGTCCAAATTAAAAGGTTTTGCAGAAGAAAATTTATAGTGATCTTAATTTGAAAAAAAATAATTCAGTAGGGTAGAAAATATTGTGGAAAAAGAAGAAATTGCTTGTGACAAGCAATTTCTTCTTTTCCCACGATGTTTTCTCAGGTATAAAATCTCAAGGACTTAAAAGCCAGTGATTGTACAGGAAAGAGTTAAATAAAGTTAGCATTTACAAGGGTATGTATTCTACAACAAACCTTACTCAATGTAATAACTTTGAAATTGATAATGAGGTCTCAGATTGGCCATATTATGCCTTATCCAATCATAGCTCTTGTTTTGAAATTTTGAATTGGTAGGTGAACACATACCCTTGTTACCTGACTGGAAGTGTACAGGATTGTCTTCCTAGACAGCAATATTTTCCTCTTATTCAATCAATAAGTATTTTGTGTTTTGCACCATTTTAAACAATTACCAGACAATAAAATTTTAGACTGTTTCAAGTTAAAAGATGTTGCAGACAACATATTTTTAAGCTTTAATTCCTTTTGGGCTTCATAATTTGTGATCCTTGAACTTATGAGTAAGCCATAGGTTTGAAATATCAACATGGTTGGTGCTCATGCTAAAAAATCCTTGAACTAGGCATCAGAGTACTGGAGAACGAAAGTAAGCAAATGAAGAAAGCTTTCATGAACATTATGTAGATTGATGTCTTCTGTATTGTAACATAGCATTTTGTCATTAAAAAATGTCTCAAATTCAGTAGTCAGAAAAGCCTTTTTTGTTAGAGCTTTCAGTATGTTAAATCACATTATATTTGAACCAGATATGTGTTTCCATTCATATTACTTTTACTCATTAAAAGACTAGCGGTGGAATTTCAATGCAGTTGAATAATAAACATATAGGCAGTTACAAATGTTTCGTGCTAACCCACAGAAATCATCTTTGAATGGTATGAAATAGATTTCAAAGAATTATTATTCTATAGATTATTTTGAAGCGTAGAAAAAATTGTTGTTAATGAAGAAAATGCTTAGTTCCAGCATTTTCTTTAACCAGCATTTTCAGAAGTTTATTCACATTTTCCAGACAAGTTCATTTTGACTCTAGACAAGGAGGAGATAATGTATTTCCACACCCATGAAGACAGGATATATAGTTTTTTAACAAAGCTTCAAAGATACTCAAACAACTATACTTTTTCATTCAGATTTTATTTTTTGCTCCTTGATATAAAGTTAAACCCATTACCACACAACAAAAGTTTAGACTTGTCCAAGTTGAAAGAATTTGCTGAAAACAGTCTCAAGTTGGTGGGATTTAGAGAATCTTTGCCTTATAGGGTAGAAAATATTGTTGACATTGAAGAAATTGCTTGTTCTAAGCAATTTTTAATTGACTGCATTTGCTTTCCAAAGATTTTTAGCTCATCTGAGCACATCATGCTCAAGGTGTTCTTTGTGATTATTGAATGTCCATTGTCTGTTGTGCTTCGTGCTTAATCTCTCGTCAACAATTTCCACAATTTTAACCCAATCTTCATGAAACTTGGTCAGAATGTTTGTCTAGTTGCAAGAAGAAACCCTATCCAAAATGGTAATGGTCCATTGGAAAACACAGGAAAAGGGGCTTAATGTCAATTACCTTTTTGGCACTCTAGAAGCCACAATTTTAGCCCCATCTTCATGAAACTTGATCAGAATGTTTGTCTGGTCACAAGGATGAATCCTATTGAAACTGGGATAATTCCATTGTAAAAAACTGGAAAAGGGGCCTGAATGAGAATTTTCTTGTTAGCACTCTAGGGGCCACAATTTTGGTACCTGAAACTTGGTCAGAATGTTTGTCTCATCACAAGGATGAATCCTATCAAAGATTGAAATATTCCTTAGGAAAACACTCGAAAAGGTGCTTTAAAGACATTTTTTTTGTTAGCACTCTAGTGGCAACAATTGTGGCCAAATCTTCTTTAAATAATGGATCCCATGTAAGTCATAGAGAAATTGAAGAAAGTCTTTAATCTTGGAACTCACATATTCAGATGAGCGATAAAGGACCATTCGTGGTCCTCTTGTTTTTTTCTGGATGACAAAAAGTGAGATTGTGTGGGAAAGGGTCAAAATTCTTACATTACAAGGAAATAAACTAAGAATAATAACATATATATTTCAGACTCCAAACATGGATAAAGTCCATGAAGTGATTCGTAATCCTTCCAAAATGTCACAGCTCATGGCCACGGAGAACATGCCTTCCTTTGTACAAGACAAGATGTCAAGAACATACGCATCCTGGCTTCAGTGGTGGAAATCTACAGTGACAAGTGACGACTATATGAAGTACTTGTCAACACAGGTAATAAAGATAACCCTTGTCATGCTGAATATAATCCTGTTTAGAAATGCACTAAACTCAAAGCACTAAAAACTCTGGAGGCATTAATTACAGGACAGTTTTTGTTTAGGAAACTGAATATAAATAATTACCACTTGCAAGGTGTAAGCAGGTGGTGTAGACTAAGATCAGACTGCACATATGTGCAGGCTGATCTTTGTCTATGCCATCTGCCCAAACAGGAATATTCCGGGTTCAGCATGACAAAAGTTAATTGTTCTACATTAACCCATTACTACATAATCCAGTGTTTTACATTTCAATGAAATGTAGATGTGGAAACATTGTGAGAAAAGAAGAAATTGCTTGTAACCAGCATAAACTCTTCTTTCTCACAGTGTTAATTACCTGATATGGCCTTTGATTTTCTTTTTAAACCAACTTTGTTTTGTCATCTGCAGCCTATTTGAATTTGGACTAGTCTGAAACTGTGTCGTTTGAGTTAAACAGAGAAAATACTGCAATTACTAATAAATTTTCCATAGACATTTATTATATTTGTGGAAATTAATTGTAATCTTCTATAAATGAATAGAGTCTATTTTCTTTGCTTAAATTTTTCATCCATAACCATTTTATGCTGCATTTTTTATGCGCTGTAGATAAACCTTTTGAAAAAAAATCAGAATGATACAATTTGTAACAATTTTTCTTTTCATACAAAATCTTTTGTATTATTTTGCACTTATTTTTTAATTTCAACGTTCTTTGAATAAGAGTCTGCAACTGCTTTCAATTCAGACTGTTTTGGTTATGGGTTAAGGTGTTGTTAGACAAATCCTGTATCCTTCTTAATTACTGACTGAAGGTTTAACATAACTTAAAAAATATGCTGTTTATATTGTCCTCAGGAAACTGACTACATGGCAGCCATCTTTCATTTCTATGACTCTGGAGATGAAGAAGAGGAAGAAGAAGTAGGGCTGGTTACCACCACATATCATCATCAGACATCACTGCTGGGTACCACAACAGGCGCCCATTTATCACACAAACCCTCATCACGGGCAACACACTCTAGTAAACTGTCAGAACTCAAGTAAGTTTAAACAAGCATTGTAATATAGAAATCAATCAAATAATTCATTATCATGGGCAACACCCTCTAGTAAACAATCATAACTAAAGCAAGTTGAAAGAAGTATAAAAAAAAGTAATTTGTCAAAAACACCTTCATTATGGGTGACACATTCTAGCAAACTATCAAAACGTTAGTAAATTCAATGTGGAAATGACAAAGTAGGGGTGCAGTTAGCACAGTTATCACACATTTAACTACCAGAACTCAAGTTGAATCAAACTAGGGCACAACCGGGGTACATTTGTCACATAAACCCTTGTAACATCAAAACAGTCAAAACTCATGTCTATTGTATGAAACACTTGCAACACATAAACTCTTTCAGAAACATTGTTTTTCTTACCCAGGAAAATTATGTTTGAAAAGTCATTGTTGCTATTAGACATTTGCCTTCCAGTTCAAAGCTGCTAGAATCAAATTATTGTGTACAATTTCTTTGGTATGAAATTTTGTCATATAGTTATGAGTTGATTACTAATCACATAAAGCTTACATTTGTCATGCCTAATATGGAATACTCCTGTTTTGGCAGGAGTTTTTGACCAAAGATGAACCTGCAATTATGTGTAGTCTGATCTTAGTCTTCAATTACAAATTATTTTATTCAAGTACCTAAGCCTCTGGCCCCTAACTCTTTCCTGTTTAATCCCTGTATTTTTTTTTGTTCCTATGAATTTATTATTGTGAAAACATTATAGAAAAAGAAGAAATTGCTTGTAACAAGCAATTTCTTTGTTTTCCTCACTATTTTATACCCTACTGAATGGTTACTTTTCAATTAAATCCTCTTCACATTTTTGCAAAACGTTAGAATTTGGTCAGATCTAAAATTTAAAAAATAACAGGAAAGGGTTAAACATAAATATTCAAAATGAGAAATATAATTAAAGTAGTTAAAGTAACTGGTTCATTAGCTGTAGAAGGATGATTTCTTTGCAGATGACAGAGAATTTTCATTTTGTAACAAGCTAATGAACAATCACTGGCCGCACCCACTTATTTCTTTAGCCCGCCCATTGACTCCGACAGGAAGTCCTGCTTCTATTTTATTTTTAAAAATTTATGGCCGGACGCATGTAACAAAAAAGTAGAATGGTTGTGGGCAAAAATGGCAGCCAATGTCTGAGTTGAAAGCTCAGGTCCGGGCTGAATAAATGATTTGATTGGTCGTTTGATTCCTTGATTGACAGCCGTGATTGGTCTATTTATTCAATGTCTACAATGTATTCTACCCTTAAAGGGAAAGATTTTCTTAATTTCATCAGCTTGAAATAATTGTCTGTGACTTCTTTCAATTTGGATGTCTAAAACATTGTTGTGAGGTAATGAGTTAATTAATGATTATGTATTTATTGATTGATAGAGAGAAGGAGAAGAAGATGGAGGAGATGAAAGCCCAGAAGAATGAATATAAAGAGGGTTTCTGGAATGTGAATAGCGTGCTGATGGGAGGTTTGGGGAAAGATCCTGTTATAGAAGGTAAAGTCTACAATTTGACCCTTTCCTTTTTTTCGAAATTTAAGATTCGTCCAAATTTATAGGCGCACCAGATGACCTTCTAAAGGAAGTGCAATTAAAAAAGTATCCACATGGATGTAAAAATCTATTATACAGGAAAGGGTGAAAGTCAAACAGGACTTCAGTTAGAATATTCATCTATTCCATGCTAGAAGTTTTCTAGATTGCAATTTCAACAGCCCAGAGATGCGTTCTTTTCGTCGAGATTCTTAAGATTCTTATTTAGATTTTTAAGATAAAGTGTTCGTTAGGTTAAGATTTTTAAGCCACTAAATAAGAATCTTAAGAATTCTTAATGAGGAATTGAAGCATACTCAGCATTGGCTTAAACCAGTAGCCTTGACAACGTCGAATATTTTCACTCAAAACAACAAAAACCATTCTGTAAGACGTCTCAAAAATCTTATTTAGCGGGATTTTTCATCTCGACGAAAAAAACATACCTCTGATGTCAATATTGCTCAAGCAACCACCTCTATCAAGTGACCACTTTTATAAAGCTACCAGCATCAAACTTCCCTTTCCAAAAACAAAGAAACTTTATAATAGGATGGTTTTCTTAGAAAAAATATCAAAACTTAATTTTTTTTTTTTGTGGAACTCATTAAAATCGTCTCAATGAGACAATTCTAATGAGTTCCATTTACAAGGGATTAAGTGAGAATCCTGCAATAATATATGTATGCAGTTGAACCTATCCCCTTGAAATCTCACAAAAAGTGTATTAAGCGACCATTCTCTTAAACGACCACATTTTGGCCGTCCCTTGAGTGATGGCTTAAAACATATTTTCCTGTAGTCTGTGTCTTTGCTAACATGCAAACATTTGGGCATATTGTGATACTATTTATTCAAGATATCAAAATGAAACTGAGAACATTTGTTAATTATACGATGAGCAATCTATACAAGAATGGTAAGTCAAATTTTTTGCTCAGATGATTTTGAGTAAAAAGTCAAGGCTGCTTTGTTGTTACCTTAGTGTCTTTTTGTTGGCATGGACATTGACTTAGGTTTTATATGATTTGCTAAGTATACTTATCAATGAACAATTTCGACAATTTAACTGATTTGTTGCACGAATTATTAGTCATTTTATGAAGAGATTATCAAGTTTGTGTTCTTGAAACACTGAATATATTGAACAAGTAATCTTAAATAAAAACTCTGCAAAGCCTCTTTTAAATATGTTTGTAGGTCAGCTGTTTTAAATTTGTATATCATGACCTTTCATGAAATATTCTCTGTTAAATATTAGTATACCCCTACTTACAAAGTAGAGGGGGGGTATATTGATTTCACCATGTCTGTTTGTCTGTCTGTCTGTCTGTCTGTCTGTAGACTTGTGTGTTCAAACTCTAGAGCCAATTGATCCATAACCTTATAACAGCATACAAATGTTGCCAATGACCAGAGGAAGAGCCCTATTTTTAGGGGTCACTTAGGCCACAATTGAACTTAAATTGAAAATTTGACCTAGGACCTTGAAACTTATATACATTGTACATGTTATGCATATTCCAAAGAGATCTTTTATTTCGGGGTAATGTAGGTCAAAGGTCAACTGTGCTACTTGAGTGACATGGTGCTGATTGGGGTTATAATTAGTTCCCTACCGGCAAAAGCCGAAGGGGACTATAGGTTTGCGCTCCCTCCGTCTGACCCTCCAACCATCTGTCAGTCTTGACATATCATTTTTCCAGATTTTTTTCTAAACCCTCAGAGATATTGAGCTGATTTTTGGTATGTGAGTCCACATTAATGGGTTACAGAACAAGTTCGAGTTGGGTTCCGGTCCATTGATTTTTGTGGAAGATACGGATGCTGGATTAAGAAATTACCAGGAAATTTCAGTTTTCTGGACTTTTTTCTAAACCCTCAGAGATATTGAGCTGATTTTGGTATGTGAGTCCACATTAATGAGTTACAGAACAAGTTTGAGTTTGGTTCCGGTCCATTGATTTTCGAGGAAGATATGGATGCTTGACTTAGAAAATTACCAGGAAATTTCAGTTTTCCGGACTTTTTCTCTTAAACCTCAGAGATATTGAGCTGATTTTTGGTATGTGAGTTGGTAACAATTAGTTACAGAACAAGATCAAGTTTGGTTCCGGTCCATTGATTTTTGTGGAAGATACGGATGCTGGACTTAGAAATTACCAAGAAATATCAGTTTTCCAGACTTTTTTCCTAATCCTTCAGAGATATTGAGCTTATTTTTGGTATCAGAGTCCGTGTCAGCGATTTACAGAACAAGTTTGAGTTGGGTTCCGGTCCATTGACTTTTGAGTAAGATATGGATGCTGGACTTAGGAAATTACCAGGAAATTTAGTTTTCCTAAACTTTTTTCTTAACCCTGGGAGATATTAAACTGATTTTTGGTATGTGAATCCACATCAATGAGTTACAGAACAAGTTTAAGTTTGGTTTAGGTCCATTGATTTTTGAGGAAGATACTAATGCTGGACTTAAAAAATTACCAGGAAATTTCAGTTTTCCGGATTTTTTTCTAAACCCTTTGTGATATGAAGGTTTTTTTTGTTATGTGAGTCAATATTGATTTCCGAAAAGCATTCACAATCCTAGACAGATTTTTGAAAGCTTTTGTTCAAAGTCTACTTGGGCTTTAGGGTCTTAATTCTCTTGGAACAGATGACTTTATGAAGTATAATTTAGCTAACAACAAAAAGAAATGCCTATTTTTTATGTTTGTGTGTATGTGTGTGTGTTTAAGAATTGCTCATAAAATCTGATACAACTGTAATAATTTGGCGGGGTAGTAATCCCTTTACTACCAAAAAATTATACCGCTCTAGGGATATACATAAAACTGGTAGGGGACTTGGTATTGCCATGCAATACTTCAGGATGCTTGTTAAATCTGCTTTGCCACAATTCTACTTTACTTTTTTCTTTACAGCTCCAACATCATATATTTTCTGTATTTACATTATATTTATTTGATATCTTTAGTATTAAAGATACAATGTTTCTTTCAGAAAAGTCAACCCTATTTCAGGAAACATCAATGATAATCAAAGGTACCTCAAAGGTTGAATGGACAAACCTCTCATGAATCACAAACCTTAATCCTTAACCTAAACATTAGGATTGAACCTACATAGAATTTTGATTTCAATAAAAAGATTTTTGTGCTGCATAAAAATGATGACACAAATTACTTCCTGATAAAAACGAGGCATTATATAAATACTAAATCAATCGGTACTAATAAAGTTTAATTATTTGAGTGCATATTGTATTCGAAGCATTAAAACTAAGTAGTAGATCATTTACAAGACTAATTTTTGGCTGACTTACATACCTATTTTTGACTTAATTTATTGTATTGGTGTTGATCTGTCATGCTGAGAGTGAAACATTTCTCTTTTGGTGGGAGGTATAGACTCATCAGGCTGCACATATATGTAGTCTAATCTTAGTCTATACCACCTATTTATTGCTTTAACCCATTCCCATACAGTGAGGCTTTTAAACGCCCCTAAATATAAAAGCCTTGGAAAACATTGTGAAAAATGAAGATATTGCTTGATACAAGCAATTTCTTCATTATCCACAATGTTTTCTACCCCAAAAGACAAAGATTTCATAGATTTAACCACATTATAATTGCCGTCTGCAACTTCTTTGAAATTGGACTGGTCTAAGATTTTATTATATGGGAATGGGTTAAGCCAGAGCTGGTAACAAAATTAATCAGTAAAAGAAATATTGGTTCTCAATAGCTACTTTTAGTGCTCTCAGTCCTTATATTCTGAAAAAGTATTTAGTTTAGCATGATAAAGGTAAATGCGTTATAAATTGCATGAAATAATCAAACTTGATTCTTAATTACTATCATGTAGGATATTTACCCTTGTCATGCTGTATAAAATACCTTACTGAATTTGCTGTAAAATCAAAGGGCTGAAAGCACTGATAGAACTTGTTGATAAATAAACAATATTTCAATTAGAAATCATTTTCATAAATAACTATGGCAGGAAAAGTACAAGCAGGAGGTGTAGACCAAGATCAGACTGCACTTATGTGCAGGCTGATCTTGGTCTATACCTCCTGCCAAAACCGGAATATTTAAGGTTCAGCATGACAAGGGTTAAATTTAGTGTTCAAACTAGCTTTGAATTATGGGCCCATAATTGTTGATCATGACAGTCATTTTACCAAAATAAGGGACATCTATTACTAGTGTCAAAAGACAAATGTGGATTTTCATATGTACTGTTAAGATGGCTAAAGGCTATTTTTTGTGGAAAAAATGGCTTTTGACAGTCCAGACTTATAGTTTATTTAAAGAAAAAGATAAAATTATGTATTTGTAGCATGCCTTAACCAAGTTTAGACTTTGAGATTGGGAATATTTAAGTGCAATGCATTCCTCTAGTTTGAGCAATTGAAGGTATGGTTTCTAATACAAGAACTTAATGCTGGATTAACATAGTTGTGTTTAGATTCTTAGATTCAGTCCTTCTCAAGCTATGCCAATAAAAATGATATCAGAGTTGTTCAGTATTTAATGATCCCTTATTCTTAGATACAGCCTTTTTCATATCAAAACTTGGAGGTGTGGTTTAGTTGAATTTCCTCTTGTATATGTGTTATGAATACTTCCCCTGCCTCAATTATATCATCCCTTTCCTGTTTTGCAAAATTCTAGACCCGTCCAAATTCAAAGGTTTTGCATAAGAAAATTTAAAGTAGAATTAATTTGAAAAAAATTTAGTAAGGTTAAATATATTTTCGAAAAAGATGAAATTGCTTGTTACAAGAATTTTCTTCTTTCTTTACAATGTTTTCTCAATAAAAAGAAATCACATGGACATAAAAACCAGGGATTGAACAGGAAAGGGTCATAGTGGTTATAGGTCCCATTTGGTATAAGGTATAAACATTTGCAACATTTTTGACTAGTCCAAATTCAAATGTTTTGTAGCCAAATATTTAAAGGTGATTTAAATTGAAACAATAACCATTCAGTAGGGTGGAAAATATTTTGGAAAAAGAAGAAATTGCTTATTACTAGTAATATATTTTCTAAATTATAAAATGAAAGGGATATAAAAACCAGGGATTGAACAGGAAAGGGTTAAAAAACCACATGTTGAAAGAGGAAAATCTCTGTTTAAAGATGAGGTTACTACTGTGGCTTTAATCTATCACAGATAAAAAAGAAATGCTGGTAAAGAAGAGAAATTGGTTCTCAAAAGCAATTTCTCATTTTTCACAATTTTTCTACCTTATTATACCCTTATTTTTCAATCTAGATTAATTTTGAAATTCGGTTTTCAACCTCTTTCAGTATAGACCAGTCTAAAATTTTGAAATCTGGTAATGGGATAGTATCAGTATTATTCAAATATATTGAAAAAGAATATTTCTTTATAAATATAATTGAATTTGAGAAAATATATTTTACACAAAGACATTTTTCTATTTATGACCCTGCTGGGAAAGATTAGCAGATATTATGTCAGATTATTAACCCTAATTCTAAAAAATTAACTAAAAACTTGACACAAATTTTTTCGAGCCTGCTTGCCGAGACCAAGACATAGTTGTCACTTTGACAACTCAGTGTATGTGCGTTAGTCTGTTAGTTTGTCCATCCGAATTTGTCCGGACAATTACTCCTACATTTACAGATGGATTTCAAAATAACTTGGCACAATTATTTCACATCATGAGTTGATGTGCCATTTCAATGAATTTTGGGGATAGTTCTAATGTCAAGGTAAGGAGCTTAAGGTCAAATACTGACATTGTGATTGCCAAGAGCATTTCTCCTACAATTATAGATGGATTTCAAAATAAATTGGCACAATTATTCTCCATCATGAGTAGATGTGCCATTTGAAAGAACTTTTTTGGATAGCTTCAAGTTCGAGGTCAAAGCTCAATGTCAAACACTGAAATTGTGCTTGTCCAAAGCATGATTCCTACAAGACTTTGCGGGCTCGACAGCATTTTTCCTGGGACAACCATCTAGTTAGGTCTCTTCAATACTAACTACACCACAATGATCATATATGGTATGCACTGGTAGCATTCATTGATGGTCTCATATGTACAAGTTAAAATATATAATCTATAGCCCAGAACTTAACCTTATAACTTAAAATATAGTTTGAAAAAATCATTTGTATTAAACTTAAAGTCACAATATTTGGCATAATAGTACCTTTCTTGGATATAAATATACTAGTGAAAAGGTCAAGATCATGTGGCCATATCCTGTGAGCTCCAACAGATAGTTCGCCTTCAATATTTTTCAAAATTGTTGCCTGACAAAGAAGTAAAATGGTTGGTTAGCAACTTAAACAATATAACAACACCTCGATGCCGTTGTGACATTTAAGTGGCAAACCCAACAAAAATGCTTCAAATAAATGGGGGCAGACTTTGGATCTAAAGTTCACTTCTGATGTAAATAAATGATTTTATTGGTAGATTCTTTGATTGACAGATATAAACAATCAATTCTCAAGGTCCAACTTAAAAAGACTTAATCCATTCCCACATTACAAAATTTTAGACAGGTCCACTTTCAAAAGGAGTTGCAAATGACAATTTAAAGTTAAAGAAATTTTAGATTTTTTTAACTTTCTGGGTTGAAAACATTGTGGAAAATGAAGAAATTGCTTGTGACAAGCAATTTCTTCATTTTACACAATGTTTTCCCAATTGTTTTTCTTGAGGGGTGTCCAAAAGCATCAGAGTGTGGGAATGGGTTAAAAAGACTGCTATAATGAGTGCATAAGTGTTTCATTTACACATCTTGTTAATTGCTATTTTCTTCTCCATCTTGTCAGTTCACAAAAACTTGAATTTCTATTGGTTGGAAAAACTTGATCAGCTTTAAACCATTCCCACACAACAAAATTTTAGACTGTAAGCTTCAGACATTAACTCAAGTTGATGGAATTTTAAGTATTTTCAACTTTTTGGATAGAAAACATTGTGGATAATGAAGAAATTGATTGATACAAGCAATGTCTTAATTTTCCACACCGTTTCCCAAAACCTTTAAATTGAGGGGTGTAAAAAGGAGGGATAGTGCAGGAATGGATTAACAATATAATATTATAGAAACTAAGTAATCTTGCCTTACCTCATTTGATATGGAAACTACTCCATATTTAGTAAAACTTCAGAAGTTTTTTAATTACTTTTTCAGAAGAAGAAGATGATGCGTCATCCAAAGCCCCTAAATCAGCCACAACAGAAAGATCTGCTAAAACACTGAAAGAGAGAGCTGCTGCCAGACACTCTGCTAAACTGGAGAAATCTAGGCAGTAAGTGACATTACTGTTTTATAATTTGTAATCAGATGCAAAATCAATGGGTTAGCGTGAAACAGTTATAAATGCCTATAAACATATAAATAGTTAAAACTGTTTTGTGCTGACCCATTAATATGTTATGCTGATCTTGTGAAAGATAAATTTTAGATATTGTCAAAATAGGAAAATTTTCATCATGAGGCTAGCAATTTACTTTGATAAGGAGAATGTACATTCTTAGTCACAAGTAATAATTGCTGAACTTACAGTGGTCTTTCATTGAGCCGGCTTGTGGTGAGCAAGATATAGTTGTCAATTTAACGAGTTGTTGTGTGTATGTTATTGCGTCCATCAGACCAAATTTGTGGATCATCTATATTAATTTTATTGATGTATTTCAACTAATGTTGCACGATTTTTCAGATACCTCCATGGTAAAGTTCACAGCACAAGACCATATATTCAACAGGCTTTACATGTTCTCCCTGACAACTTTCTAGATAAAACAATATTCTCGATTTTCAAAAAAGAGGATGGAAACAGAATGGTTTCCACATTTGAAGTAAAACTATAAAAGATTTGATAGGGAGGTTACTTACATATATAGGTTAATGATTCTTCTTCACTTAAAATGTAAGAACCTATTGTAGAGAAAAGAAAATGTGAAAAAAAATTCACCACTTTCCATAATGACTTTAAATGAACCATGAATTTATCAATATTTTGATAATTTTCAGAGATCTCACTCAGTCTAGAGCATCGAAAGTGACCACACTGACAACAGCTAGCAAGCTTGATACTGAAAGATCATCTGTGGTAAGATTTTTTAAGCTTTACAAATAACCCTTGTCATGCTGAGAGCAGTTGGAGGCTCGGAAAGGATGTAGTGATAGTACTGGTGTGAGAAATACTAGGAATTCATTATTGGGTGCTCAAGCTGACACGATATGACTGAAATACTCCTTAACTCATTCCCACACAATCCCTCTGTTTTATGCCCCTCAAGAAAAAAGGTTTGGAAAACATTGTGGAATGTGAAGAAAATTTCTTGTATCATGCAATTTCTTCATTATCCACAATGTTTTCTATCCAAAAAGACAAAAAAAATTTATGAACTTGAAATTGTTGCCTGCAGCTTCTTTCCATTTGAAACTTAAAATTTTGTTGCCTGGAATGAGTTAAGATCAGTCTGGTCTTATTCTTAACTACCAGTCAATGGTTTATTCAGCAGGGCAATGTTTGAATTTAATCCGTTTGCTTTTGTTTACCAAGAAAAATAACAGAGAAAAAAAAATAGTTTCAAAAGAAGAAAGAATTTTACCCTTTTGCCACAAACTCATGTACCCTATTTGACTTTTACTTTTAAATGTAAAACTATATGAAATGCTGTCTGCAACTTCTTTTAAGTTGGACTAGTCTAAAATTTTGTTCTACGAGTAGTGGGTATATCTGTTTTTTTTTCTAGACTGATGGTGCCCAGGATCCGCCCCTCACCCCACAAGACAGACTGGAGAAAGTTTGGTCAAACCTAGAAATGCCGGACAGTTTGAAACTAGATATGGCCATCAAATATAGCTGTAACGAGTTCTTCCTAAAGCTACAAGAGGTAGGTCAATTGATGGGTCAAAACTGTCAATCAACAGTCAATCGACCAATCAATTTGTTCAATAAAATTGACCTATCAAATTGTTCAGATTCACCTAAAGAGATTTGTGGAATGCAATTTTGTTGGTTTGGCGAGTTTTACAGCCGTTTATTTTATAATATTATATTTTGTTAATTACCTCGGTCAAGGTGCCATGTCTGAGAACCGTGGCCTGCAGTTTGTCAAATGTGTTTATATACCCCAGAAATAAGTTAAGAAGAAGAAGGAAAGTTAGTTATGCCTTGACTTATGGCCGTCCAGTCAAGAGATTTTAGTCAAGAGACTGAAAATTTTTGAAAACGAAATTAACCTATTTTCATATGAAAAGATTTAGACAGGTCCAAACTCAAAGGAGTTAAAAACAACAATTTTGACTTTTTAAATTTAAAAATCTTTGGCATTTTAGGTAGAAAACATTGTTACAAATGAAAAAGATGCTTGTAACCAGCAATTCCTTTATTAACTCTTTCCTGTTAAACCCCCATCCCTTTGATTTTATAATTGAGAAAAAAAAAACATTGTAGAAAAAAGAAGAAATTGCTTGTAACAAGCAATTTCTTCTTTTTCCACAATATTTTCTACCCTTCTGAATGGTTA
This sequence comes from Fragum fragum, assembly GCA_946902895.1. Classification (NCBI taxonomy): domain Eukaryota; kingdom Metazoa; phylum Mollusca; class Bivalvia; order Cardiida; family Cardiidae; genus Fragum; species Fragum fragum. The sequence continues at coordinate 60,043,185 of OX336370.1, read as the reverse complement.
TTTTTCAAATTAAATCTACTTTTACATATATGTGATACCTCCCAATCTCAACGTATTGTCCCGATATTACATTTGTCCTCAAGACTGACCGATCCAGTAATTAATTCACTAGACCTCTAGAAAAATTCTAATGAAAAAAATATGGGTCCAGATTTCAGCATTTGTGAGCAGAGAATAGAATAATTTTCATCTACTAAATTCTTGAATTTGGACAGGTCTAAAATTTTGGAAAACAGGAAAGGGTTTACAGGATAATGATGGAATGAGTTTAGATATACTTTGATAAGAGTCAATATTTCTACCATTGTAGGCAATTGAAAGATGGGAGAAAGTGACAGAACTCATATTGAAGAGGGAGTCTTTTCTAGTCAAACTGGAGAAATTTGAAAGAACAGCTTCTGATCCAAACAGATTTTTTGAAAAAGGTAACTAACAACATCTCATGACCTCCTTTTGTCTTGACATACAGTGAAACCTGTTTAAACAATGTATGCAGTAAACTTTATACAAGAATTTTCTTAATTTTCCACAGTGTTTTGCGGAACTATTTTCTTTCAAGGCATTGAAAAGTGGAATTCTGTGTTTATGTGTTAAGAAAATAAAGTCTCTTGTACATGCTTATTGGAACTGCTTCCGAAAGTTTATTACTAAGTTTCAAAATGAAGATTTGCTGGTATTAAAGTGTGACACATTTTGTCATCCAAATTGGATCTATTTTAGTTCTCTGAATAGTATCGTGCAATTTCAAAGTCATAATTGAAGGAAGTTTGTAACACTAATAACTCATAGTATCATCTTGTATAGTCTGTATCTTCTACAGTTATTATATCCCCAAAAACTCTGCAGGAGTCAGCTTGTCCATCCATCAATTGGTTTGTTGGTTGGACTGTAGCTTAATTTTTTCTAGTCTGCTCAATTTCTCTGCAACTATTGTTTCAAACTTTGCAGATAGACTTTGTATCAGAGATGCGAATACAGTAAATTAGTTGCTATCCATTTACTTTTCATAAAAAATTTTGTGGGTTCATTTTGTCTTCTACTACGGACTGAATCGCATTTCACATGAGCACTCATTATCAACCAAAGATGTGCATATTTCATTTTGGTTACAGTCCATTTATTAGCTCACCTGAGCAAAAAGTGCTCATGGTGAGCTTTTGTTATCGTTGAATGTCTGTCGTCCGGCGTGCGGCGTCAACAATTGAAGTGTTTACACTCTAGAGGCCACAGTTTTGACCCAATATTCATGAAACTTGGTCAGAATAATTGTTAGGTCATGAAGATGAACCCTATTGATTTTTGGAGGATTCTATTGGAAAACACAAAAAAGTGGCCTTAATGACAATTTCTTTGTTTACACTCTAGAGGCCACAATTTTGACCCAATCTTCATGAAACTTGGTCAGAATAATTGTTAGGTCATAAGGATGAACCCTATTGATTATGGAAAGGTTCTATAGGAAAACACAGGAAAAGGGGCCTTAATGACAATTTGTTTGTTAATGCTTTAGAGGTCATCATTTTGGCTCAATTGTCATGTAACTTGGTCAGGATACTTGTTAGGTTATTAAGATGAACTTTATAGATTATGGGAAGGTTCTATAGGATAACACAGGAAAAGGGGCCATAATGAAAGTTTCTTTGTTTACAATATAGAAGTTACAGTTTTGCCTCAACCTTCATGAAACTGATTACAGTTATTTGTCTTAAGTTGCATTTTTTTACAGCAGACAGTTCAGGTGAGCTATGTAGGACCATCATGGTCCTCTTGTTTTTTGTGTTTTTTGAGTTATGGCCCTTTTTTCTGTGACAGGGGGCCATTGGAGGATATTAGTTACTCAGTAATAGTGTAGTTTAAGTTCACATTACAATAAAAATATCTCTTTGTTGTTGCTATGTTTACTGAAATGAAATGTATGGGATAATACTGGTGATATTGCACCATACTGTTTATACCTCTAGAAATAATTGTTGTTTAACCCTTTCCCATTTTTCCAAATCTTAGACTGGTCCGAATTGAAAGAAGTTGCAGACAACAATAAAAAATGGCTGCAATTTGAAAAGAAGCCATCCTATGTGGTAGAAAATATTGTGGAAAAAGGAGAAATTGCTTGTAAAAAGCAATTTCTTCTTTTTCCGCAATATTTTCTCAAGTATAAAATCACAGCAACATAAAATCCCGGGTTTAAACAGGAAAGGGTTAAATTCAAGATAAAACATTCACTAGATTTTATGTTTATTGTTCAGGATTCTGCTCAGGACTTTACTTTGCATCATAGGCCCTAGTAAATAACAGATGGCCCAGAAAAAATCCAATAGATGAGCCTGAGAGCACAAGTTATTATACCCCACTGTTTTGGCAAAGGGGATATAGTAATGGTCTCTGTCCCTCATTCTGTCATTCCGTCCAGCTTGTCCGGAGCATATCTCCTAAAGTATAAATGCTATCAACTTGAAACTTCAAAGGTGGATAGATCTCGTTGAGGAGAAGTGCAGTGCACAATACCCTCAACTCTTGCTTGCATAATTTTGGAGTTATTGCCCTTGTTGTTTTTAAGATTTAGATTTTGTGCAGAGCATATTTCTGAAAGTATAATAGCTATTAACGAACTCATTGAGAAGAAATGCAGTGCACAAGAAGCCTAAATCTAACTGGCATCAGTTTACTATCAAGCTTTTATGGCGGGGGACGGCCATGTTGGACATGACTCTTGTTGTTATTAGAAAAACAATATTGGTGAGAATATGACTTCTTCAATGTTCTAGTAGCAATTCATCCTAATTCAAAATAAATCAATATTGTTCCCCACATTACACTATGTAAACTGGCTTTGTACACATGTATATGTTTATCAGCAATGAGAGGCCTCCTATGAAGGACATGTAAAAGGAGCTCTTACTATTTTAGGTAATAAAAGAAGTTCTGTGAACAGATTAAAAGAAGCACAACAAAGGAGCTTTCTTTACAAGGTGAGCGCAGATATTGATATTGAACAGTGTATTTATTTTGAATTTTTCTCAATATACATGTACTTTTATGCTCCCATCGATAAGATTGGGGAATATTCTTTATTATTGTCCACCCTGTCTGTCTATCAGTCTGATTATTAAGAAAAATAATCTGCAAGCTTAATATTTTCTTGAAACTTCTAAAGTATTTAGGTTACAATGCTTGTAATAGGCATATTTTGAATGTAGGTAACCCTTATGGATAAGTATCTGCTAATACCAATATCCAGACTGTCTGAATACCAATATCCAGACTGTCTGAGAAAGTCAAGGTTATTTATCAAGGTCATACATAACACATTACCAGATGACAAAATTTTTGTCTGGTCCAAATTGAAAGAAGCTGCAGATGACCATTTTTAGTTGGTGCAATTTAAAAAAAATCTTTGTTTCCACAGTGTTTTCCAAAGCTTTTTCTAGAGGGGTATTAAAAGGAAGGATCTTGTGGGAATGGGTTAAAACAATACAGCTTTGACATTAGTGTTTCACAAACATGTCTTGATAAGTAACATGGTAAATTTGAAAAAAAAAAGCAATTCAATGCAAAAAACAGTCCTCTAATTTGTATGACATTTATGTGGCATATTCAGCAGAATCTCGAAAATCATGGGGTCCCAGGTTTGATCCCCGGCCATGGGGAATAACCTTTATGACATTTGTCACCAACCAATGGGTGGATAACTGTAAAAATTGTTCTCATCTGAAGTTAGCCATCTATTGTAGGATCAAATTACTCTACTCTGGAATTAAGCCTATTTGAAAGCCAAACTAGAGTCCCATTTCTATTAAAGGGGATTTGTGTGTACTTTTTATAAAGGAAGCATTTTTTCCAAGCTAACTCAACTTTTTTCATATATTTTGATTAATTACAGAGAATAGACCACTATGATGAGGAGATCAAACATGAATTACAGTATATCAAAACTAACTTTAGAGATGTGATCACATACAAGGTAATTATTCTTACATGTAGAAGTGTTTGCCACTGACCTATGGATAAAAGTATATCAAAACTGAATTTAGAGGTGTGATCACTTACAAAGTAAATATTACTAAATGTAGAAGTGCTGTACATGCCCACAGACCTCTGAATAATAGCATATCAAAACTAACTTTAGAGATGTTATCACTTGCAAGGTAAATATTCCTAAATAATGGAGTGCTGGCGACTGACCTATGGATAATAGTATATCAAAACTAAATGTGGAGGTGTGATCACTTACAAGGTAAATATTCTCACTTGATGGATTTCTGGCTATTCCCACTTATATCTAAACTTATCATTTGTAATCATATACAGGACAAATAATCCTAATTGACAGATTGCTTGCCATGGCCACTGACCTCTATCAAGACGGTTCGACTGGTTTACTAAATGACATAAATTTACCTGGTCAGGGACATAAAACAATGCATTGGGTTGGTGGGCACCCTAAACATTGTTACTACAGCTTTTAAAAGCTGCAGCTATGATATTTAAAGCCATATCTTCCCTCTGAGGAAGAAAAAACAGTTTAAACAATTTTCCATTTATTTGGTCACTGAAGCAATTAAGTGCCTTCTTAATTTCACTATGCAAAAGCAGGGTATTTGTGAAATTCTCTGGAATGCGTATTTTGTGTTTGTCTTACTGATTTGAACTCGTGTTTGAATACATTTTAGATTGGGTCAAATGCAACCGATTTTCACATGAAATGTTTTATAATCCTCGGCATTGACTGTTATATGCACAGGTGCTGATAACTAAACTTTGCAGAAGATTTCGTTAATCTCTGTGACCTAGCTAGTTGTTTGAATGACTAGCGAAAGTTAAAATGTCATCACTGACATCATAATTCTATGTAAGCAAACCTTAAATTGTGGTGGATCACAATTGAAGTATCAAAACTTCTTTTATGAATTGTAGGCTTACAGCGCATAAATTATGTTGATCTTTTAATTTCAGTTTCAGTATTTTTTATGCCTTGAGTATGGTTTTCTTATCAATTTTGTAGAGTGTTTTGGGGGAAGATATGGCTTTATATCACTCATAAGCAGAAATGTTGTATTAGAATGTCAGTATTATACTTATTGTGTAGAAAATGATACTGTTGATTAGATTTTGATGGAAATACTCAATTTTCAAATCCATTTAAATTGGTAAAGTACAAAATGTTAGAATGCTTCTTTTAATAGTTATTTGTAGAAATAGGACTTGTTGAGCAGAAAGGTACTTTTATCTCAATCCCATTCACACACAACCTCACTTATTTACTACTCTCAGTAAAAACTTGGAATACATTGTGGAAAATGGTGACATTGCTTGTAACAAGCAATTTCTTTTTTATCAATTATAATAAATAAGCCATTCACACAATTCCTATTTGGCACCAGTGAAGGACAATGATCAGGAAATATTTGTAGAAAGAATGTAACAGATAGCAGGCTATTTCTCTTTTTATCCCCTGCCGCTTCGGTGAATGGGGATAAAGTAATGGTCTAACTCCGTCATTCCGTCATAAAGCTTGTCCAGAACATATCTCCTAAAGTATAAATGCTATCAACTTTAAACTTCATAGGTGGATAGAGGAGAAGTGCAGTGCACAAGAACCACAACTCTTGCTTGCATATTTTTACAGTTATCGCCCTTTGTTGTTTTAAAGATTAAGATTTTGTCCGGAGCATATCTCTGACAGTATAATATTTATGAACTTGAAATGTCATAGGTGGATAGATCTCGTTGAGTAGAAGTACAGTGCACAAGACCCTCAACTCTTGCTTGCATAATTTTGGAGTTATTGTCCTTTGTTGTTTTTAAGACTAAGATTTTGTCCAGAGCATATCTCTGAAATTATAATAGCTATTATCGAACTCATTGAGAAGAAATGCAGTGCACAAGAAGCCTAAATCTAACTGGCTTCAGTTTACTGTCAAGCTTTTATGGCGGGAGAAGGCCATGTCTGACATGGCTCTTGTTGTTCTAACAATGTTTTCTACTCTGATTATAATGTTTAGGACTGAGAGTTTTTGTGTGGTAAATTTGTGCTGTCCAAGTGAATGACTTTTAACTCAAACCCACTCAACCAGCTTTCTTATGCTCCTCAAGAAAAAAAGCTTGTGAAAGTATTGTAGAAAAGGAAGAAATTTCTAATAACCAGTAATTTCTTCATAAACCACAATTTTTTCTACCCAAAAAGACAAAAATTTGTTAAAATTTAACCATCTTAAAATTGCCGTCTGCTTTGCCTTTCAAATTGAACTAGTTGAAAGTTTGGTTTAAGATAACAAGTTGAGAAAACACACAATGATTTCTTTTCCAGGGTCGTCCCTATATGGACAAGATGAAGTGGGACAGAATAGAAATGTTGCATTGGTTACAGGAGGAAAGGAAAGAGAATGCCATCCGATATGAAGCTCTGTTAAAAAACATTCCACTAAAACCCAACCAGCTAGAACCTCTCACACCATTGACTTTACCCTTGCAGAAAGTGGCATAAAGACTTGAATAGTGTTTATTTGAATACAAAGTATTCCATTTATGAAAATATTTCATTAGAACTATTAGCTGTTTATTACTATCTGATTTTACTAATGAAATTGATTTTGATGATATTCGAAAAAAATCATTTGAAAGTATTTTAAAATGAAAAACATTCATAAGTAGTAGCTTTCTAAATGATTTTTACATTATGATTAAATCTGACCTTGGCTTATAGTGTTTTTGTTTCTACAGACGTGTGATGCTTTTAATGTAAGCAGCCCTACACCAGTGGTGGATTTAGAGAGTTTCTGAAAGTTTGCTTGAAAACCTAACTGTATCCTAATTATCTAATTTTCGTAGGGAAATTCAATAAAAATATGGTAATAGTAGGAATATGAACAAAGGCTGAACCCCATAACAAAAATCATGGATCCACCAGTGTACATTTAATTCTTTTTCTGTTTTCATTTGAGGAAAATATTAAGTCAAAATATTGCTTAAGAAAGCTTTCCTTTCACCATTTCTGCTAAGTTTTAAATTCAACCAGATGCTTTTTTTTTTTTAACTTTGAAAATCTATCAGCGACATTTTCAAATTTAGGCAAGCTTAATATTTTGTCATGCACTAGTCCTGCTTGAACGTTTTTATTTCTGTGATTAAGTTATTTTAACTATTTCATTTGCTTCAAATATTTATTATAAGGTTGATTACTACAATAACAAAAAATGTATAATGGACTAGAAATATTCAATGTTTTTAATGGTCATTATATATTCACAAAACCATAGAAATAATTGTGGTATTACACTAGCTACACTACTCTCGTTTTACAAATTGTTCGATGTATCTGATATAGCCCAACTTATAAAAAATACAAATCAGTAGTTGTTCAGGAAAATTTTTTGATAAACAGTATTTATTATATTCCTAGCTGTGAAATCTTGGGATTTCCCAGTGTAATAAATTTTGACAACGTCAATGGTGTGACGATAACACTTCAGTTTCACTCTCTGCCGTAATTTAGGAACCACTTTTTTCCAACCCATTGACATTATAAAGAGTCTACCAAAAAGATTGATTTCGATATTTTAATAAAAAGAAAAATAATTAGGTATATAATAAATAGAATAATCAACTGGTTATTCCAGATATAAAAAAATATTTCACGATGATGCGTTGTTAGGCGTTGAAAAAACGAGTGCGCAGCACTTTTATCCTCTATTTCCTTAAGTCTCACGTGTGCTAGTTGCAAATTTTATTATTCATTTTTATATGTAATGGATTAATAAAGTTACTTATAAACAGGGTTTTAGAATAGGGTATGTTGTGTTGGATTGTTTCCTAGCTCTGTGAACTTTTTAAGTACATTTATTTGAGGTGCAGGCGAGGAAAAAAAGGAGTTATCATATTATCCCTTAGTTTTAGGTGCCCAAAGAAATATATTTTGAAAGGTAATAAGAGAAAAGGTGAAATTGCTTGTAACAAGACATTTCATGTTTTCTAACGATGTTTCCCCCTATAATTATATTAATTATTTTGCAGCCTTCACTCACTTTTAATGAAATGGTGTAGGCAACTTCTTTTAATTGGAACCAGTCTAATATTTTGTCGTCTGGTAAGTGAATAAAGGTTGTAAATGCTCATAAACTGAGAAGGCATTTTACAACCTTCAACACTTAAGATTTTGGCTTTATAAGTATGTGCCCATTAAAGATTACTTTCATGAAAGCTTGCTTAAATAATTATATGGATATGTTAGATAATGAGTGATTTGAAATCTGTGATAGCTCTATATGTTGTTCGTCTATTTATACAACGGAAATTAAAATACTAATAAAAGTGCTCTTGTTTTTGTTACTTCCTTATTTCTCTAGCTATGCTGGCTTTTATCTTTGTGAACATTTTTGGACTTGCAATCTTGTGAGTATTTTTCTAAAGAAAATTCATTAAATTGAACTACTTGATGGCGTCTCATATGATTCAGATCGATAGGTTGATTATGAAAATTCAGGATGAAAAGAGTAGTACAGTGTTAAACCATTCCCACACCCACACACCCCGCTTTTCAGGCCTCTCCAGAAAAAGCTTGGGAAAACAATGTTGAAAGTGAAGAAACTTCTTGTTTCAAGCAATTTCTTCATTTTCCTTAACGTTTTCTACCCAGTAAGAAAAAAAATGAAAATGGAATTCCATCAACTTGGAAATGTCGCCTGCAATATCTCGGACCAGTCTAAATGTTTGCTGGTTGTGAATGGGTTAACACACGTTGGCCTTGAACAATATATATCCAATCTTACATTTGTTTGGTTTTTCACCAGTGTTGAGTGAGCAGCTGGTGGCTCGGATCGAACGCTGTCGTTGTTCTGGTGCCAAATATGATGGGGAAGCCAGGCCAGCTGCACCATCTTCCGCGATATAGCTGAAATTCTTTTGAAAGTGACCTTTATCCTCATAAACACATTCAAATCTTCATTCATTGATACTATATATTTCATGTGTTTTATTGCAAAAAATGATTTATGAATATTTGCAAAATCCTAACTTTTTTTTTTAATTTCCAGGAAATGATAATTTGGAAAAAAAGAATTATTGTGACTACATAAATATACATCTTTTTAACGACGACGGTCCAATAGAAACTATTCATCATAATCATTCAAAGCACTAAGATATTTTCTATGAGTATGTTCTACGGATTTCATTTTCTTAACCCAATATGAGAGATTTGTACAAATTGAAAAAAAGTGCAGACGACGAAACGAAGTAGGTTTAGCTACAATCAGGTACAGTTTTTTATGGTCCCCGAAGAGCGTGAATGTAGCCGCAGCTTCGCCTGTCCGCCCAGATTTCCATGTTCCGCCCGTCCGCCCTGATATCCTCACAACCCTTGGGCCAAATCGGATGAAACTTTACTTGTGAATTCCTTATAATATTGCGCCGAGGTACTTTTCCCGGTTTTTGGATAGCTCCATTGTCAAAGGTCAAAAATAATTTTACACAATTATTCATTAGCATGAGCAGATGTGCAATTGAAAACAGATCTTCGGATAGCGCCAAGGTCAAGTTAAATTCCCGAGGTCGAAAGTTAGAATGAGGCATGTCCAGACGGTATTTCTTCAATTCTATATTATAAGCTTACCTGAGCACGAGGTATTTTGATCGTCCTCTGTCCGGCGTGCGTCGTCCGTCATGTGTCAACAATCTTAAAATGACGTCTCCTCCCAAACCTCTGGGCGGATTTCAACCAAATTTGGCAGAAATGTTCCTTGGGTGGTGCCCTTGAAAAATTGCTAAAAGAATTGAAATCTATTAAAAAACTCTGGTTGCTATGGCAACAAAACTAAAATTTTAATGAAAGCTTTAAAAATTATCTCCTCCTGACCCAGACGGCGTAGAGCCTTGATATTTGGCATAAAGCATCAGTAAATGACCTCTTTCAGAATTGCTAAAATCATCGCCCTCGGGTACCAAGGGGCGGAGCCACATGGAGGGGGGCTTATATAGAAATAAAGAAGGATTTTTAAAACGACATCTCTTCCCAAACCGCTGGGTGGATTTCAACCAAATTTGGCAGGATTGTTCCTTGGTGGTGCCCTTTAAAATGTTGCTAAAAGAATCAAAATCCGTTTAAAACTGTGGTTGCCATGGCAACAAAACTGAAATTTTAATGAAAACTTTAAAAAATATTTCCTCCTGATCCAGACGGCGTAGGGCCTTGATATTTGGCATGAAGCATCAGTACAATGACCTCTTTCATCACTCTCGGGTCCGCAGGGGCGGAGCCCAAGGGGGGGGGGCTTATATAGAAATAAAGAAGGATCTTTAAAATTACATCTCCTCCATAACCGCTGATCAGATTTCTACCAAATTTGGCAGGAATATTTAGTCATAAGAAGATGTGCTATTTGGGTAAAATGGGATATTGTCAAGGTCACAGGTCAAGGTCAAATGTTGAAAATAGTAATGTCTGGAGCATAGCTTCTAAAATTATGTAATGCATTCAAATATCTACACACCTGTTCTCTTTTTCAATTCAAATATCATTACAAATCTGTTCTCTATTATTAGTAGATGTGCAGTTTGAAACAAATCTTCAGATAACTCCAAGGTCAAGGTCACAGCTCAATGTTGAACGTGAAAGTTAGCATTTCTAGAAAATAGATCCTTCAATTATAGACGGATTCTGAAATTACTTTACGCCTTTGCTGTCTGTCATGAGTAGATGTGCCATTTGAAAATCAAAGTACTGAAAGTACTGTAAGCTAGCAAAGCACTGTTTTGTTTAGTAATCTTCTTTGCCAAAGGTTATTAAGATAAATAAACGAGTTAAAAGTAACCCAGGAGTAACCCAGGACTTAACCTTAATTTCAGTGAAGTTTTAAATAAGATATGATACATTTGAAAAATTTAAATCTAACAAGAACCTGAGATTGCAAAAAGATTGTGTACGCAGAGAACTCTGCTTTATTTCGGTACGTCTGTAGGCAAAGAATCGCAAATTGGTTGTAATTAAGAGCGAATTACTTGTTATCTTTTCTATCTTCGAATCTCCATAAGTTTGAATAATAAAATAATAAAAATCAGTATCATACGATTCTTATAGTATCAAGTTGAGACGATTTATTAGTGTCGTATACATGGAAAGCTAAATCTCTGGTTTCCAAAATTTTGGGATAACCCTTTTGATAGAGATTATCTCTACTGTTAAAAAGATATCTGAACCTCATTTTTTAGCGAATTACTCATTGATTATATATACGAAATGTATATCAGCTATAAGTTATGAAAAGACTAAAAGAATTGAGAACATTTAATACATCGTATCCCATAATAGAGTCAATATGCCTACACCGTTTTGGTGGACGTCTTCAACGTCCATCAATTTACCCAGGTTGGAAAATCCTTTAGGATATCACTACGGTAGATGAGAAGTAGTGCCCAATTAGATTCGATTTATTATTTTTCAAAACCCGTCTCCTACAAACAATTGTAAATTTTGAAAATAGAGTAATAGAAGATTCTATATAATTCACAGAAAGCATAAAGAGTCCTCTTAAAGGTCAAATTCAAAGAAATTTTTATATTGTCTTTTCATTCATTATTTTTCAAGTATATGGTGTTAATTTAACGCACAAACAATATTTTCGCGATTGCAGACCGTGCACATGTACAAAAACCAATTCGAAATGTCAATATTTAATACTGCCCCAAAACAGCGCATCGCTTACTTCCCCTGTACATTCCCCAAACCGCTTATCTCCCCTGCATTTGTGACGTCATAGTAGAAGCTATCTGTTTTACATGTCCAATGGTTGCTGTACTAAATACAGGCGATAATACGTAAAACATCGATTTTAAAGGAGAATAATGACGATCTGTGCCGCTTACGGTTGTAATGTTGAATCGGGGACTCAGAGGATCAGCATTTTTACGTTTCCGATTGATTTTAAAAGAAAAAAGTTGTGAATTCATAGCGGACAGCAGTGACAAATTTTGAGCCACCGAGTCATGCAAAGCTTTGTGTGAGACACTTTAATCAAAGTTTTAAGTTTTTGATCAGCCCGAAACTAGCAAATGACGTTGTTTTTAAGAACTTTCGACTCCGATTGAAACCTGACGCCGTGCCAACAATCTTGATCTCGGAGAACCGACGGGAAGAAGAACCGACATGCCGAGCATCAGCTAGGGCAATTTCGAGGAAGAAGCTGCAACAGCGGTTAGATCAATTTGGTGAACAAATTGATATCTCGGCCATATATTGCGGGGGTTGGGATTAAAACAATGAACGAATCACATTATGGACCGATTTTTCGTGAGACAGCAGAACTGAAAGGGTTCCCATTTTGTTCATCTCGGATATTGTCCTTCCAATATATTGACCAAACGAGACTTTAAATAGAGGAGTATACCGACCTATCAAATAATTCATTCAGCCCTGACCTGAGCTTATCAACTCCGACATTGGTTGCCATTTTTGTTTACCTTTATTTTTTATTATTTTTGATTTGGCGGCTTAAACATTGTAACTACAGCCTTTTCAAGCTGTAGTTACCACGTTTAGGTCATCAACCAACCATTTTACTTTTTTGTTACATGCTACTTGGCATAAATTTTGCAAAAGAACGCTGTTAAAAATCAAAGCAGAACTTTCTGTTGGAGTTCATGAGCGGAGACTATGAAGTAAAGGGCGGGCCAGCCATTGGTCAATTTTGACATATTCACGAAAACTGTGTGGCAAAATGAGAAATTAATAATTATAAGTCATTTCCCCTTATTCTCAACATTTTCTCCTCTAGTCATACTCTCATTTTTCATTGATCCCATTCCAAAATGACATAATTTTAGACTAGTCCAAATTGAGAGGTGCTTTGAATTTAATTGCTGTTATCAACTACTTAGACCTGTGTTTATTATTGATATGAACATATTTCCCTCATAAACATACTGTTTATCTAGAATTCCAAAAAAATTTCAAAATGTTCCTTTAACATGGTTGTTAGAAGGTATTTCCTTTTTTTTTATTACCAAAAAATCCATTTAGACACATTAAGGGGTCGACACTAACAGTGTTCCGGGATCCCTTAAAATTGGAAGGGACTCCAGCAATTCAAGGCTAGAGATTCCATTAGGATCCTTCAATATTTCTCCAGTACAATAGATCTTAAGGTATCAACTAATGCTCCTGACTTTTCGTTTGCTTGCCTTTGTAGAAAATATTGTGGATAATGAAGAAATTGCTTGTACCAAGCGATTTCTTCATTTTCCACAATCTTTTTTGAATTTTTTTTTTAAGTTGGGCTTAGACGGACAGGATTGCGTATGAATGAGTTATTACTGGGCAAAAAATTTTAAGATCAAATTAAAAAAAAAGTGGTTTTTTTTATTGAAAGAGGTTGCAGATGACAACTTAATTTGTGCCAAAATTAGATAATTATTGTAAATAGGCTTCAAAAATTTGAGAAAATTTGCTATTGCTAGTCACAAGCAATTTCTCCTTTTCCCCCAATATTTGTCACACCTTTCTCCTACTGTGAGTAAAAATAGAGGATTTAGTTGTAATGAGTTAAAAGGAGGTACAGATAATTCAACAGAAAATAGTGGCTATCATTAAGTTCAATTTTTTCAAAGATCACAATAGTCACTAGCGGAAAGACAAGCTACTGATTGCTTGGTAAAGGGTAAACTTAGGCCATGGTCATGTCTTAATTAGTGTTTTAAACAATACAGGAAATGATTACATAATATATGCATATCCCATCCTTTCATGTTAGACAAACTAGTGATGTATATGGCACCCTTGATTTTCACCCGTGATCTATGTTTATTCCAAGGACTGTATAACTCCTTGTTAAAGTACTTATTATTCTATTGCAACATACTATGACTTTGGAAATAAGCTAAGATGATACTGGAAAAGGTCATAATTTATGTCATGTATGATTTAATCTTAATTTTTTTTATGACATGACAGAAAACATTTCCTTGGCAGAAAACATTGTGGGAAATGAAGAAATTGGTTGCAACAAGAAATTTCCAAATTTTCAACAATTTTAATCAAAGCCATTTCTTGAGGTGTATCATAAAATGGTTTATAATGGATTTAAAGAATTGAAAGGTTGACAACCAGAATTTCTTTCTTTCAATAGTCCACAGAGGGAATCATGTCTCTGATAGCAGTCACCACATGTGAAGGAATCACTTTCCTCGCTCCTTTCGCAATCGTCTAGAGGCCAGGTGTCTGTGTAGCCTAGAATAAAAAAATGTAAAGAGATCTTAGCTTTTAAACCAATTTTTTGTGGTGATGTTTAACTTAATGATAGACAACAGTGTTGGGAATGGTCCAAATTCAAAAAGTAGCAGATGAAAATATAAAGTTGATCTTTACAGGCTTTGTCTTACATACGACATAATCAAGTAACAAGCATTTTCTTCTTTTTCTACAGTGTTTCCAAGATGGTTGGTTGGTGATCTAAATTGTAACTACAGACTGAATTAGCTGCAGTTACAATGTCAAGGCCCACAAACCAAGAAAAATGCCTAAAAGATGTCCAAAATTGCAGTCCAAAGTTCACTTTTGGTCTAAATGAATGAATTGATCGTAAAAAAAAATTCTTTGACAGCTGACAATTGGTAAATCACTGAATTTTAAGAGTTTAAGTGTTGAATGGGGTAGTAAACTTTGTATAAGGACAAATTGCATGTTACAAGCAATTACTCCTTTTCCCACTATTTTTTTGCAAACTACATTGCTTCAGTATGTCAGAACATTGGATTGTGTGGTAATGGGGTAAGTTTCCTTGCCTTAACCCTTTTCTGTTCAATCCCTGATTTTACATCCCTGTAAATTTATGAATAAGAAACATTGTAGAAAAAGAAGAAATTGCTTATATCAAGCAATTTCTTCTTTTTCACAATATTTCAAATTCCACTGAATGCTTACTTTCAACTAGAATCCACTTTGAATTTTCGTCTGCAAGTCCTTTGAAATTGGACGGGTCTAAATTTTTAGAAAACAGGAAAGGGTTATAAACAATGTAGGTCATTTATGAAAAATGATTTAGCACTATAACGAAACAATATTTTACTTACTCATAAATTCTTTGGTTTTCGTCAAGTGGGCCTGTCTGTAACGAATGGTCATAGTATGTAACTCCCAATACATGAATGTTCAGACAATTCACCCGGAATGCAATGTGATCCGTTATGCGTGTCAATCCTGCTTCATCCTTCCCATCTATACTGTTTGTTGTCTTGCAGCACTTGGATTCAGTCACAGTTGGCATATTCACACAAATCTTGCACTGGCACCTGTGAAATTGAATTATTTATTATAATTTTCATATTTGAGAATGATTTACTG
Organism: Fragum fragum; assembly: GCA_946902895.1. NCBI lineage: Eukaryota > Metazoa > Mollusca > Bivalvia > Cardiida > Cardiidae > Fragum > Fragum fragum. Next base: position 60,027,857 of record OX336370.1, on the reverse strand, counting down.
TCCATATTTACAGAGAGTAAACAAACGTTACTGTAACTTTTCTGATGGGGGCACAATTGTAAACCATATACCAAGAACTGTTTTCAAACATTGGACAATGTAGTACTGATTCAAGCAACCAAAACCATTTGAGCCAGTGTTAGACATTTGCATATAATCCTGTCCGATCAGACTTCACTTTGCACCTAGTAGATAGCTACAGACTGAAAGTTTCTTATGACAGCCAGACAATCATCTAATGCACTATTTGGACAATAAGACTGGGAATGTCATGCACATAATTTCTTATTCTCGTCTTAAATTTACAAACGAGATGTTTGATCGTAAATTTTTGGTAGAAGAAAATTCAGAGGAGTTTTTGTTACAGTGTTAATAGTCCAGGGATAATTCAAAAGGGGTCTCACTCGCAAACGTCACTTCATTGGGATCTTCATTTAAATTCGTTGTTCAAGTCAGATTCAAACGTTCAAAAAGGGAGTAAGTTAAATTTTTTACGATTCTAATGTTTATAAAGGGCAATATTCGCCGCAAATATTGATCACTCACCATGTTGACACCTCAGGAACATTATCGTCAAAATCGGGGCAAAAAGAAGACGAAGAATATAATCATCACTATCCTCCGATTCCGTATTAATTGCCCTTCAAACTGGTTCGCACATATATGGCCTTAAAGTACCAGAAACATCCATTTCTTCTTCGGGAATATCGCTCAAATCGCTGTCATACTCTACGTCCATTTTCAATAAACTTCTACTATGACGTCACAATTCAGGGGAGTTAAGCATATGTATCCAATAGGTAAGGGACATAAGCGATGCCGTAAAAATGAAAAGGTAAAAATAAAAACTCCAATAAAGTGTTTTTGAAACAATCTCAAGAAAAATCAATGAGTATCAATGCACATGTTTATTAATGGAATTTTGAAAATTTGAATTATGTTAACCCTATGGATTTGCCCTTTAAGTGCGAAAGCACCTACAAATATCACGCTCAGCGTAGATGCGGCCAGGGTTTCAATAACTCGCAGTTTTTCAACTATACTTGAGTAATTAGCCCTCTATTTTCAGAACTCAGCATGTCAGGAGAGATAAGCTATACAGGTACGTATGTTCAAATGTGTGTTATTATTTTGAATTAGTCTTTAGTAACCCCGTTACCACACGACAAAATTTTGGACTAGTCTGAATTGAAAGAAGTTAAAGACGGCAATTCAAATCGCTTTAAAATTGAAAACTAACACCCAGATAGGGTAGAAAACAATGTGACAAAAAAGTAATTTGCTTGTTTCAAGCAACACCCGGTTTTCGATCAATGTCTCTTTTATGCAATTCTTCGGGAGATTAAAAAATGTGATTGTAAGGGAATGGATTAAGCCACTACTGGGTCGCAGACGGCTTAAAAGATATACAAAATCTCATTTGTTTCTTATAAATAATAATTCTCCGTGAATATTGCTTATCTAATTAAGTTTCTTAAATGACATTCTAAATATTTGTGGAATGTCATCGGAAAAGGATTATCTTGGAAATTAGATACATCTTGATCTTGAGAACTAGTTAGGCTTTGGCTAAGTTGTATTTCAGTAAAACCGCGGCTGGAAGGTGGCTTCCTGTTATTTTTTACGCAAGGACATTTACATGTACAACTGCAACAATGCATTTGAGCCATTAGCTGTTCAACCAACTTAATGGGCAAATTACGAAGTATATTCTCTATCACAAAGTGCAGGACAATCATTTAAAAGGGCCATTAGAAGCTAACGCTTATGCATAGTTTATGTATCAGGCTTATATAACAATATGGACTATATATAAACTACTTTTTTCCATCGGTGAGAGATAAGTGAAGCGTGTGGCAATGCCAATTTTTTGCCAAACTTGGGATCGTGCTGAGGACTCTGGAATAGAAATCATCTTGCATTACCAATTAAGCCTACCAGGCTAAGTGAAACGTTATGTTTAAATTAGATACCCTATATCAAAGATGCCTTTTTCTATATCAAAATGGGCTTATCGATCTACAATGCCACAAGGACGTCCATCATCAGTACTTTCCGTGTTTTATTAACATGTTCAATAGTTTTTGTTTCTCATTGCAGACCTATGTTATTTTAAAAGTGTTTTTAGTTTCAACGAACGTATACTTATCCTCTAAATTACACAATACTCCGAAAATTTGGTTCTTTTTATACCTTTATGTATAAATATGGCTAAAGCATTGATTAAAATACTAAGATTTTTTTCATTTCCACTGATTTTAAATCTTAAAATAAACAACGAAAATAGGAAAGATAGACAATGTGCGTGACTTGTTTTTAACGGGTAAACGCTTTTTAGAGGACGGCAATGCAAACCATGACCAGGAACGTAGGTTTGTTGTGTGACAAGCAACACAAAAAGGAAATTGGCGATATTGGTAACTATTTTAATGACAGATTTAAGAGATATTGTAGCTGTACTTTATTTACGATAAAACCTTCAAATTGTAAAACGTTAAAGCGGCTCTTGCACAGATTATAAAAGAAATGTTTTTTCTTTTAATGCTTTCAGACAATTGAAAGAAGGTCGGGATTAAGCTGATTTATAACTTAAAAAAAAAAAAAAAAAAAAAAAAAGAACGGAAAAAAAGTAAAAAGGGAGACGCCCAATTAATCAGCGGAACAAAACCAAAATGGAACCGGAATTCATCGGGTACACTCGTTTTTTCGATTGCATCAAAAATTGCCCTATTTTGGGTTACCATGATGTATCAATTACGTCATTAGCTTCCATTAGCAAGTCAGTCGTTATCAGCATTACCCGGAGGCTAACGACCTGATCCGGTGAATTACGTTGTTTCAAAATAGGGAAAAGGGAATATATCTCAATGAATTGAATTTATAATAAATTTAGAATGTTTAATTCGAGGAAAGAACATTTAATGTGAACATGACATTAATAACTATCCGAAAAGCAGATAATTTTGCTATGTCAAAAATTCACGAATGTCTGTTCAAGGGCCGGTTTAATGTATAGGAAAAGCAAAAGTTACGTAAAGAAGATAATAAAAGTAAATCTTGCCTTATCGTAAACTTCAGCGGGGATGAAATAACACTTGTTTACCAACAAAACGTTTCACATTAACAACGTTGCCGACTGGCTTCTCAAACCATTTAGCATCTATCAGTAAATCATTTGGTGTTCTCGGTTTTTATTCCATATAACTTTTGGTTTTTAACCCGCAGTATTTGAAACTATATGCAAACTCGGGCTTCGTCTAGTCAAACAGTACCGTGTTCGATCCCCGGTCGTGTCGAATATCCTTTTCGACCTTTTTATCCCACCAATGTGTGGATAATCGTAAACTTATGTGGGATGAGCAGCTTGAGGCTCAAAAATGATGTAGTGGTAGTACTGGTGTGGGACATAGCAGGGATATATGGTTATGTGCGCCAGTCGTCGTGATATGACTGAAATACTGTTTAAAGTAGCGGTAATGATTATACCCCACTTTCTATTGTACTCATGTTTGTAATGCAGCATATGGGCGTGTATACATACATGAGTATCGCGCCAATGTATCGTCAACTGCGTCATTGATATGAAATATCACAGCAGTTAATTTAATCCCTGTATTCCAAGTGCTCCAACGTACCTTTCTGAAACACTAGGCTACGCCACTATATATGCTCTGAAAGAACATAATAGAAAAATGTTTCATAGTGTCATGTAATCTGACATTAAAAAAGAAGGGACGTTAATCATCTAAGTGACTAGAATATTCTATGACTCTCTTTCTCAAAAAAATCGATCTTTCATACGTTTGCTCATGAACTTAATGGTAATCTACATCATCACGTATTTTTGTAACTTGGACAACCAAATATATAATTCTCTACATACACCAAATAAGTGTCAGGGATACCAAGATATTTCTGATTACAAAAAAAAAAAAAAAAAAAAAAACATGTGATTTATTGATACGAAACAAGTTCATGAGAAGAGACGATACATGATAGGCTTTATGGTAAACGTTGATTAAAAGCATCGCGTGTTTAAGGACGGTCCTTATACGAGTCCCTGCGCAAAACATTCATATTTATGAAGAAATGCGTTCAAAATTATTTTTGGTATATTGAGATACATGTGTAGTGCTTCAAAAGATTTTGAAACCACCACAAACTTTTTAAAATTTCTTCATTTTCGTACACTAACCTTAAAGGGAGACAAGCTGTAGTTATCTGTGTACCCTAACCTCTGTTCACCCTATTATATTTTAAAAAAGTTACGTTTTCAGACTTGGCACAGCTTTTTACATAAAGTGGCACCCTAATTCCTTCTCGTACCATATATGAGAATAACAGAGCTGCTACTGAGTCTTTGGCCATCTTTATTATTACGTCTTTTAATAATTTGAAAACAAAATATGTAATTCTCTACATACATCATCTTTGTATCTAGGATACTAAGGTCAAGTTTGATGTATTCTCTTAGAATCCTATGTAGTTGATAATATGATATTTGTTAATCATATTTATGGTATTTTAATATTTTTTATACATTTATGGGTACCTGAGAGACATGAATATACGATATTCTGTGTCTCTGATTTTACAGAGATAAAGAGGGAAGTTTTTAAAAATCGTCCCTCCTTAACCCATTACCAAATGACAAGACTTAAGACTGGTCCAAATTGCAAAGAGTTACAGAAGACAATTTAAAGTTGATGAAATTTTAGATTTTCCAGCTTTCTGGATAGAAAACATTTTATGAAATGAAAAATAAATGCTAGTTCAAGCAAATTCTTCATTTTACACAATGTTTTCCCAATTGTTTTTCTTGGGGGACGTCTAAAAGCGGCGCTGTTATGAAATTGGCCTAGAACTTTCAAATGTTGTATGCACGATTATCTACCCTATCGAATTGCTTAAAATTAGCCTATTATAGTCTTGGATAAACATAAACACTACTTTGTTGAAATCCTTATCTAATTTAAGATAGGGATAGAAAAGAAATCTTAAAAGTCTTGTTCTAGGGCTAGACCGGTACCGCCGTCGACTTAGGCTTTAATAGCAATAGTCGACAGTGGTACCAGTCAAGTTCTAGGGCTTCCAATTTTAGGCATTGAAGGATTGCTTCATTGTATACTTCAAAAGCTTCTGTAAACTATCACAGTAAATCCTTTCTAGAGTGTTTAATGTTCAGTTGAGCGATATATGTCTTTCAATGTCCGCTTTTTTGTATTTGTTAGTATTTATTATTGATTGCGTACTTTACTTTTACATAAATTCATATGTAAAATGTAAATCCTTATTTTTATTAGAGAAATTAAATGAAAAAAACGGATACTATATCCCGGTTGACTCAAGCCCGGTTTATATCAAGCTCAAACAAATTACTTCCGCTTTCGTTTTCATTTTGTTTATTTTTAACCAAATTTAGTAATTCCGCAAAACTGGAAAATCAAACCTATTTATTATATACCATAATTCAGTCAATTTTTAGTTTTTATTTAACTACGTGTTTGTTACAATTTAAATAAAAATAACAAAGTTGCATCGTTCTAACTTAATGACAAGGTTTGTAAAATGGCTAGTTTCGATTTCGAGAAATAAGTAAGTAATGTGATTCATTGTCATGAAAATTAGAGAACACAGCCCCTTCTATAAGTATTTCTGAACTATTTTCAGCAAGAACAAAGTTTATTTTCCTTTGTTTTTCTGGGATTTTTTTCATCAGCCTTCTATTTGGGGTGTGTGCCCGATGTTAAAATAAACATGGGTCCCATGATGGGAGTCAAGCTTTGAATTGAGGGTATTTCTCACCCAGTTTGCTGTACTTAACCCATTCACACACACAAAATTTTACACTGGTCCAAATTAAAAGCAGCTGCAGACAACGATCTCAAGTTGATGGAATTTTTTATTCTTTCGTTTTTTGGATAGAAAACATTGTGGATAATGAAGTAATTGCTTGTAACAAGCAATTTCTTCATTTTCCACAATGTTTTCAAAAGCTTTTTCTTGAGAGGCATAAAAAGGACGGCATGTGTCGGAATGGGTTAAACAGTGTTGGCAGGAATTTAGTTAGTCAGCACAAGCTTTGTTCCAGTCCCATTCCGAGATTTATGTAGACTCTACCAAATATTGAAGTTAACCCTTGTCTTGCTGTATAAAATCCCTTATGGAATTGAATTAAAGTCAAAGGGTTGAGGGCACTGATAGTACTTGTAATTCAAAAATCAATATTACTTTTTAAAACCAATTTCATTACTTTTCTGGCAGGAAAAGTACAAGCAGGAGGTGTAGACCAAGATCAGACTGCACTTATGTGCAGACTGATCTTTGTCTATACCTCCTGCTCAAACCAGAATATTCCGGAATCAGCATGACAAGGGTTAATATGAATAGGATTGTTGAAATTTAAACATTCAATGAATGAAGTGGCATATTACAACTACCACACAATTAGTGTAAATGTCTAAATTAAATAGGACAGGGTATCTATTAGTTGTAATTTTAAATTTCTTGTAAAAATCGCATTCTATTAAAAAAAACAACAACATTGCTTAGATAGAAGCTAATACATATGTGGTATCTATCAGGATTATAGTACATGCTATCATTTGCGGTAATCTATTTTCTCTATTGACAAATTGATGACTTACCATATTATGATATATTTCAGTTATTAGTTTCTGCTATCAAAACAAGCCTTCTAATTGGCCAAAACAATAATCATACCTCCAAGAAATGCAGTGATTTTATAAGCTTATGCAAAAAATAGTTCAATAAAAATGTATTTAATTTGTAAAATATTTTTTCCCTCAATGTCATTAGACTATGAGAAATGAAGAAAATATCTTAAGTTTTCATGGAGATATGAAATGAAAAACAAATCAGACATGTGTGATCCGGCTTCACAGATTCATACATCAGTTTGATTATTTTTTTTATTTCATACCTCTGTGAAACAAAAAATATTCTATTCATCTCTTAAGTAATTTGTTATGTTAGGAAATCTAGGATTTTTGTAACGCATTACCAGACAACAAATTTGAAAGAATTTGAAGACAACAATTAAAAATATAGAGAGATTGAAATAAGGTTAAAAGTAAAAAAAGGGAGAATAGTCTGTCACAAGAATGTTCTCTTTTCCACACCATGTCTTCAATGCCTGTTTTTCACAAGTACATCACAACGGAGGGTGGTGTGGTAATTGGTTAATGAGGAATGGCAAAAAATAACAAGCCGTTTTATTTTGTAGGAATTAAAAAAGTAACAACATTCAGTACAAATTGGTGCTGCCATTGTGACCTACAGCAATGAGCAGTTCAGTTCGAAGGGGGGAAGTTTCTTTAGATCCCAGAATTCTTGCAAATCAACAGAAAATACTCAGTTATCTTCGAAAAGTTCAAGAAGATCAGCACAGCTTGAAACAAGATGTTCACATGTTAATTAAGGAAAGCAAACATTTCCAGAAGAATGTATACCAAAACATTAAAGTCTTGAGTCATGACGTGAACAGTCTACAGGACAGTGTAGATGAGTTATTAAACAGTACAGACTCAATCAATCACAAAACTAAATCAATCTATAAGTATGTTAAACGAGTGAATTCTCGACAAGATTTAATGTCCTCACCATCAGGCTCTTTATCAGAACAGAATATAAGAACAAGAGTACGGCATGGGAAAGGAGCTGCTGCCAAATCAATGATGAGATATTCAGATGGTGAATATATTTTCCTTTTTCACACTGCTTCTTATTATTCTAGGTGAACCTAAAATGTTGCTATTTCAGCAGGAGGTATAGACAAAAATCAAGCTGCAAAGATATGTATTCTGATCTGTGTCCACACCACAGGGAATTATAACACTTGAATATTTTATAATAATTTAATTGTTAGTTTTGTCTATCAAAAACGAGCGATCTGATTGGTCGAAAAATTTAATTCATACCTCCATGAACAAAATTTTGAGTATGCAGCCATTTTGAATGCTTCCGCACAAAATAGTTCACTACAAAAATGTATCAAAATTTGTTAAGTTGTTGCATTTTTCGCTCAATGCTATTAAATTATAAGAAATGAAGAGAATGTTTTTTGTTTTCATGGAGGTATGAACCAAAAAACCTAATCACACAATGTATGAATCCGCTTCGCGTATTCATACAGTGTGATTAGGTTTTTCGGTTCATACCTCCATGAAAACAAAAAATATTCTCTTCATCTCTTAAGTATATGTTTATATGTAAAATCTATATTATCCCATTACCAGACGCGAAATATTAGACAGGTCCAAATTGAAAGGAGTTGCAGAATTCAATTTAGAATATATGAAATGTTAGATTTTTTTCAACTCACTGGATAGAAACATTGAAGAAAATTATAAAGAAATTACTTGTCCAAGGCAATTTCTTCATTTTCCACAATGTTTTCTCAAATTCATTGAAAGAGGGGCATCAAAAAGCGTCATTTTGTGGTAAAATGTTAATGTACAAGATTTCATTTGTGACTAGTCCCTGGAGTCTACACCACCTGTCCCTTGTAAGTCAGAGTTGTTTATGATATGAATTTTTCAAACGACATATTGATTCACAATAAACAGAATGGCTAGCACCACCAACTAAGCTCAGACAGGAAGTGCCACTTATTTTATAAGATTTATGGCAAGTAACAAAGAAGTAAAATGGTTGGTTTGCGACCTAAATGTTATAATTAAAGCTTGAATAAGCTGAAAAAGCTTCACATAAATGTAGGCCAATGTCAGAGTTCAAAGTTCATTACAGGTCTAAATGAATTTTTTGATTGGTCAATTGATTCTTTCATTGAGATTAAATAAGTTTCTAGTGCTTTTACCACTTTCCTAATAGAGGAATTTATTCAGTTTGGTAAGGGTTAACCTTTTCAGTTCAATCTCTGTTTTTATGTCCCTGTGTTTCTATACTTGAGAAAACAATGTTACTAGCAATTTCTTCATTATATTTCCACAATGTTGCTCCAAGCAATTTTCTCGAGGGGTGTAAAAAAGGGAAGTAGATTGTCTATTGGTTTCAAATGAATACTTTCCTGTTTTTATGCCAGGTTTTTTGAGACCAGAGAACCATGTCGGAAGCTTCAGTCCAAGTAGTGATACAGACTTTAGTCCAAAGAAAAGCAATCTCCCTGTAAAAGAGTATAATCTTAGTGATCCAAATCTACTTCTTCCAAGATCAAATGGTGGTGAAAAGAGAAGTCAAATAAAAGAAAAGTGAGTCATCAACCCTTTCCTGTACAAACTCAGGATTTAATGTCTCTGTGGTTTTATACTTGAGAAAACATTGTGGAAAAAGGAGAAATTGCTTGTAACAAGCAATTTCTCCTTTTCCCACAATACACATATTTTCCACCACAAAGGATGGTCAGATTTCAAATTGCATGCATTTTTCATTGTCTGCATTTTTCTGCAACTTCTTTCAAATTGGACCAGTCTAAAATTTCATAAAACAGGAGAGGGTTAACCTGTTATGGTATTACCACACAGCTGCAGACAACATCATATAGGTGATCAAATTCTCAAAGTGTTTGTTGATTGGAATACAAAATTTTGTGGATTTATAAACAATGAAATTGCTTGTAAAAAGCAATTTCTGCATTTACCATAATCATTTTTTAGCTCTACTGGCCGAAGGCAACTAGAGCTATAGCGATGGCTTTTTCCCGTCGGGCCTCCGTGCAGGCATCTGTCCGTCCGTCCGTCGTCCATCCAGTAAACTTTTCCTCGTTTACGCGATAAAGTCCACAGTTTTCATCGGATTCTCTTCAAACTTTCACAGAATGATTGAACCATCATAAGGATCATTCCTTTCGAAATTGGGTCAGATCCGTCAAGAAACACGGGAAAAGGGGCCTAATTAAAACTTAATTAAAAAATCTTCATTTACGCGATAAAGTCCACAGTTTTCATTGGATTCTCTTCAAACTTTCACAGAATGATTGAACCATCATAAGGATCGTTCCTTTCGAAATTGGGTCAGATCCGTCAAGAAACACAGGAAAAGGGGCCTTATGAAAATTCAATAAAAAATTCAATTAATAATTCTCGTTTACACGATAAAGTCCGCAGTTTTCATCAGATTCTCTTCAAACTTTCTCACACGATAAAGTCCGCAGTTTTCATCAGATTCTCTTCAAACTTTCTCAGAATGATTGAACCATCATAAGGATCGTTCCTTTCGAAAATGGGTCTGATCCGTCAAGAAACACGGGAAAAGGGGCCTTATGAAAATTTAATTAAAAAATCCTCGTTTATGTGAAAGAGTCCACAGTTCTCATCAGATTCTCTTCAAACTTTCACAGAATGATTGTACCAACATAAGGATCGTTCCTTTCGAAATTTGGTATGATCCATCAAGAAACACAGGAAAAGGGGCCTTATGAAAATTCATTAAAAATTCAATTAAAAATCCTCATTTACGCGATAAAGTCCACAGTTTTCAACGGATTTTCTTCAAACTTTCTCAGAATGATTGTACCAACATAAGGATCTTTCCTTTCGAAAATGGGTCTGATCCGTCAAGAAACACGGGACAAGGGGCCTTATGAAAATTCTATTTAAAATCCTCGTTTATGAGATAGAGTCCACAGTTTTAATGGGATTCTCTTCAAACTTTCTCAGAATGATTGTACCAAAATAAGGATCGTTCCTTTCGAAATTTGGTATGATCCGTCAAGAAACACGGGAAAAGGGGCCTTATGAAAATTTAATTAAAAAATCCTCGTTTACGAGATAGAGTCAACAGTTTCCATTGGATTCTCTTCAAACTTTCACAGAATGATTGTACCGACATAAGGATCGTTCCTTTCGAAATTTGGTATGATCCGTCAAGAAACACAGGAAAAGGGGCCCTATGAAAATTTAATTAAAAATTCAATTAAAAATCCTTGTTTACGCGATAGAGTCCACAGTTTCCATTGGATTCTCTTCAAACTTTCACAGAATGATTGTACCGACATAAGGATCGTTCCTTTCGAAATTTGGTATGATCCGTCAAGAAACACGGGAAAAGGGGCCTTATGAAAATTCAATTAAAAATTCAATTAATAATTCTCGTTTACACGATAAAGTCCGCAGTTTTCATCAGATTCTCTTCAAACTTTCTCACACGATAAAGTCCGCAGTTTTCATCAGATTCTCTTCAAACTTACTCAGAATGATTGAACCATCATAAGGATCATTCCTTTCGAAAATGGGTCTGATCCGTCAAGAAACACGGGAAAAGGGGCCTTATGAAAATTTAATTAAAAAATCCTCGTTTACGTGAAAGAGTCCACAGTTCTCATCAGATTCTCTTCAAACTTTCACAGAATGATTGTACCAACATAAGGATCGTTCCTTTCGAAATTAGGTATGATCCATCAAGAAACACAGGAAAAGGGGCCTTATGAAAATTCATTAAAAATTCAATTTAAAATCCTCATTTACGCGATAAAGTCCACAGTTTTCAACGGATTTTCTTCAAACTTTCTCAGAATGATTGTACCAACATAAGGATCTTTCCTTTCGAAAATGGGTCTGATCTGTCAAGAAACACGGGACAAGGGGCCTTATGAAAATTCATGAAAATTCTATTTAAAATCCTCGTTTATGAGATAGAGTCCACAGTTTTCATGGGATTCTCTTCAAACTTTCTCAGAATGATTGTACCAACATAAGGATCGTTCCTTTCGAAATTTGGTATGATCCGTCAAGAAACACGGGAAAAGGGGCCTTATGAAAATTTAATTAAAAAATCCTCGTTTACGAGATAGAGTCCACAGTTTCCATTGGATTCTCTTCAAACTTTCACAGAATGATTGTACCGACATAAGGATCGTTCCTTTCGAAATTTGGTATGATCTGTCAAGAAACACAGGAAAAGGGGCCCTATGAAAATTTAATTAAAAATTCAATTAAAAATCCTTGTTTACGCGATAGAGTCCACAGTTTTCATTGGATTCTCTTCAAACTTTATCAGAATGATTGTACAAACATAAGGATCGTTCCTTTCAAAATTGGGTATGATCTGTCAAGAAACATGGGAAAAGGGGCCTTATGAAAATTCAATTAAAAACTCCATTAAAAATCCTCGTTTACGCGATAGAGTCCACAGATTTCTTCTGATTCTCTTCAAACTTTCTCAGAATGATTGTACAAACATAAGGATCGTTCCTTTCGAAAATGGGTCTGATCTGTCATGAAACAGGGGAAAAGGGGCCTTATGAAAATTTAATTAAAAATTTCTTGTTAACACTCTGGAGTCAATTATTTTCATCGGATTCCCTTCAAACTTTCAAAGAATGATTGTACCATCATAAGGATTATTCCTTTTGAAATTTGGTATGATCATTCAAGAAACAAAGGAAAAAGGGGCCTTATGAAATGTTTACAGAGGACAAACACAACTAATTCTGATTCAATATGTAATGAATAATTTTCACAAAGTATTTCCAATTTCAATTTATTAGAAGTTGGCGAAATCTGGCCGCAGTCCCTCACACAATTATTGATCAAACAAATGAGCCCTGGTGACAGAGACCCAAAGCACAGTTCATAAACTTCACCAAAAACTTCAAAAATATCCGGAGTCAAACCAAAAACTGATACTGGTGAAGGTACATCCCGCCATAAACTACAACATGGGTCGAGGGTGCTGCGACTTGAGAGGCCTCTAAATCTTTAACGGACGGACAATCTGAAAAGAGACTAACTAAAGCAAGATACACCTGTTATATAGAAATCATGATGTTTTTTATAAACTAGATCAATACTCCTTAAATCTGTCATACCAAAACAAAACAAAAACTTGGACAATCCCTTCAAATATTTAACTCATATAACCCATAAACGACCAAATGAACGTATGAAGTTTGAGAAACGAAAGTAAATTACAAAAACCTGTCAAGGACTACTTTTAAGAAATTCAAATTTCGAGAAAGGGGTGGACGCGGGAGGGTTATTTTTTTAAATGTCGGATGACTAATTTATCACCTGGATATAATTTTAGCGACTTGCTGCTGTCAAATACAACATGAAAAGGAAGTAGAAAGAATGACCCAAAAGGATTAATTTACACAAACGGACTATGTGCTGTCCCTGTAAAAGGTTTTAAGCCTGATTGCTTAAAACTTGTTACAGAGGACAAACACAACTAATTCTGATTCAATATGTAATGAATAATTTTCACAAAGTATTTCCAATTTCAATTTATTAGAAGTTGGCGAAATCTGGCCGCAGTCCCTCACACAATTATTGATCAAACAAATGAGCCCTGGTGACAGAGACCCAAAGCACAGTTCATAAACTTCACCAAAAACTTCAAAAATATCCGGAGTCAAACCAAAAACTGATACTGGTGAAGGTACATCCCGCCACATGGCAAAGCCATACCGCCACCAGTAGCAATCAAATTACTTACACTGGACGCGGCCAGATTCCCCGTGTTCAGGGTAGACGTTTGTGCTAGAGTTAAGGAACTGACATAAGCCATTCTTAATTGTTTCCAAAAATATCTCAGTTCCTTCATCAGACAAGTGCACCCCATCAGAGAACATTTCTGTTGACAAATTTGTTATTCCTGCAGGGTTTTCCCTGACCCCCTCCTTCTTTGAATTTGGACCCCCATTTTTCAGAAATGACCCCCAAAATAGCTAGAAATCCTTCTTTTATCTTATTTGATAGGGGTCATAATGTGGCAAAATGACCCCCTGTTTTGAAAGTCAAGGGAAAACCCTGTTCCTGGGTATCGCAAATACCTCCCACCTTTCTTCAAGACATAAGAAGCTATACTGTTATTAACCCTTTTCCTAATCTTTTCAACAGCATTGTGATCCACTTCATATCTCCAGTGCAAACGCGGGAGTATTTGCGACCAGACAATTGTAGTTCCTGTGAACGTTTTCTCTATTTTGTCCAAATCATTTTTTATTGACTGAATTAAGGACGCACCTTTACGCTGCCCAATATCATTGCCTGCACAGTGTAAAACAAGAAAAGTAGGTTTGTCATTAATTGTTTTTAATGCCGTAGCAAAGGGAAAATCTTGGCCCAGGTGAGACCACTCCTACCCTGCAAAAAAAGCTTGGTGATATCTGGAAATCCAAGTTGAGAGCCATTCTTTCCGCAGGTCCTAGCGTAACAAAAAGCACGCTTTATGATAGACGAGCCAACAATCCAAATGAAGACACGTTTACCTGAAATGGACTTAGAAGTATTGTGAGTATATGATAAGAAAAGAAATTTATATTTCCCATAAGAAAATAAAGAAATCCAGTCATGACATGGAGACTGGGACACCTGGCATATCTCCATCCAGTACTAGCCCAACAAACTTTCCAAGCCTCCAGTTAGTCATTCTATTGCTACGCATTCCAGCTCAACTTCATGAACAAAAGAGGATTAACGGAGAATTAGAGTACTTGTTGGGATCCTAATGTAAGATTTATTAGCATCAGATCGCCAACGGCCTACCAATTTCGTGGTTTCATCAGATAAACCATTCTGCGAAGCACATGTTGCTGCCCCAATGTGGAAAGAATGACTTTTGTACTGCTTGTAATTTAAACCTAAAGCACTGAGGGTTTTATTTGAAACAGACGTCACTTTGTATCTTTGTGACTGGGCGACTGTTGGCATGACAAAATAATATATTGCAATCACAGTTCTTCCTTAATTTAAGGTATTCAGATACGTTGTGTACTTGGCAATATTCTAGTTCGGTTCCTGTACTGGGAACATGGAGAACTACACCTTTCCTATGCTGATCTGTTTTAGAGGACCTTAAAAAATTCTTAATAAGGTATAGTTGACGACATTTACGTCCTTGATTGAAAGAGCATGTCCTCCTACATTAAAAGTCGATACTACAAGTTCGCCTATGCGAAAGAAACCAAAATATGCCAAAGAAAAAATCGCTTTGAACAAATGAGCCTCAAAGGCAGTGTAGCAAATTGATGGTAGAGCCCCAATTAAGGACTTAAGGATCTTGAAAGTGATTAGAAGCCTGGTATCTACTCTTCTGCGTTTCCTGTAGAATCCAGTTAACAATTTTGAAATGATAAAATTATCGGTAGGATCAGCTAGATTTCTAATTTTGCAAAAGAAGGATATTCCCGATATGTAAGATCGAGCAGTGCTTGGAGAAAAACCATTTAATGACAAGTAAGCTATGAATTCAGTAAGATTGTCAAGCGCGGGAGGCAAAATCTCTGGATGTGTATTTTCTTGCCTAAAGTTATTGAACTGACAAATTGCTGACTCATATACTGCTCGAGTGTTTGGTGAAATGCTGTTGTTTAAAAGCATGCAGACTTCAGATTGGAGATTAGTTGTAGGAATGTGGATGGTACTTCTTGTCCTACTGTGTTTGCGTTCGGTGATACCGCCCTGAACCGCATCCACTGACAACGAGATAAAGAATCTGCCATTTTGTTAGACGAGCCTTGTATATGCATTGCTTGGAATTGAATTGAATTGTGCACACACAATGGAATAAGAGGTCTTAAAAGATACATCACTGTTTTTGAATGCGACGACTTCCTATTCAGGATGTTTACTAAAGACTGGTTATCGATGTGAAGTCTTATTTTCTTGGACCTGAGTGCGTCAATCCATACAAAAAATGCCAACAGAATGGGGACCAACTCCAAGACCGTAATGTCATAAAAAAATGCTGTTCCTATCAAATTCTTTGGCCACGAAAAGAATACCCAACTCACACCAAAAACAGCCGCACAGCCCAAGTCTGGCGAGCCTGCGCTATCTGTGTAAAGATTTAACGTTTCATTGTTATTCCAATCCAATTCAGGAAAGCTACAGAATCCATTAAAGTCTTGTATAAAAGAAAGCCATAAAAGCAAATCGGCTTTCATTTGAGCTGTCAATCTTACATGATGAAAACGCTTGGTCAAACCTGTCATTGCGTCATAAAAACGTCTATTAAAAGCCCTAGCAACTGGAATAGCTCTGGTACAAAAATTCAGCAGACCCGTTAATGATTGTAATTCCTTCAATGTGACCTTCTTTTTAACTAAAAATGCTATCAAAAATGACTTTAACTTCGCATTTTTTTCAGGTGGAATTTGTATTCTGAATAAAATTGAGTTCAGTTCAAGACCAAGAAAGACCAAAATTAAAGACGGACCAACAGTTTTCTCGTCGGCCAACGGTACTGCTAATAAAGCACATAAATCCTCAAACTTGGACATTGTTTCCTGGCACATTTGTGTGTCCTGAGCTCCTAAAAATATAAAGTCATCTAAATAGTGGTGAAGACAACTACCTCGGTGCAAATATTTAACCAGCCATTCTATGAATGTAGCAAACTTTTCCCAAAGTGCACAAGAGATAATACAACGCATGGGAAGCATTTTAACAACAAAAACATACCCTGAATATAAATACCTAATAAACAAAAGTCATCAGGGTGTATCGGTAGTAACCTAAAAGCGCTTTTAATGTCCATTTTGGCCATCTGACAATTTGCCCCTTTCATTATTATTGAATCTATTACGTCATCTATAGAAGTGTAATTGACTGAACAAAGGTGATCATCGATATAGGCATTGATGCTAGAACCCGTAGGTTAAGATAAGTGCTGTATTAATCTCCAGGAACCATCCCGTTTCGGAACAAGACCAATGGGTTATATAGTCAAGTTGTTGATTGGACATATCTTAAAAGGGCCTGCAATTCTACCTAACTCTACTTCTTTCATAATCTTATTCAAAGCAACATTTTGATTATTCTTAACAGAAACAAGATTTTCACATTTTTTGAATTCCCTAGGACCATAATAGTTCAACCTAAATCCATTTTGGAAACCTTCGGACAAAATTTTTGCATCTTCCCTATTTGGGTAAAATGACAGAAATTTGTTTAATTCATCATGATTAATTGGCGATGGAGCTTTCGATGACAAATCATGATTACTGGGACAAAGACCTTGACGTTCTAGACTTGGATAATTGGAACCCATCCCTGCTATCACTGGACCTAAAAGAAGCATTTCTAGGATTACTAAAACATTTCTTAAACGCATGCTCACCGTTACATTTTGTACATTTGTGGGAATATTGGCATATTATTCTACGATATTCGCCCTTATAATTAAAATCAAAGCATTTTAATGTTTTTAAAGGCACATTGCCTATCCGGGGTTTAGGTTTGCACATATACAAAAGCCACAAGTCCTGATCTACTATTGCCCATGACATGCTAGGACAGTTAGACTTCTTAATTCTGAATTGTTCATCATAAGTAGACCAACCATCCACATATAGTTTTGCTCCTAATCTGATAATATGTAGATATTTTAAAAGGTCCTGGTATTGGTACACATTAACTTTGCAATAAATGTCTATGAAAATAATAAAAGCAAAACGGAATACCATTGACGGCTCACCCTTTTTAAATACGCAAAAATACAGTTAGCTTAATACCAAAACATGGATCTGCCAAATAGCGTAAAGACTGAAATAAATATATATGTGTGTGTATTTGTATATTCTTAGATATGAGCCACAACCAAAACATATCGACCGTTGATGGCATTTAACTGTAGCATTTATGAGATGCCCTCCTGTATGCTATAAATACTACATACCAAGACCAAATGACAGTAAGTTAAATCAAATTGCACATACACTATCTATTCCTGAATAATATTCAAACACTATGTTCTTTCAGTAAATTTAGACCCAAATTAACACAACAGTGAATAAATCAGCTGTACCGATAATTACCACGTTATCATAATCGCGGAACAGGCACATTTGGCGGTGGCAGTCAAACATTCATGCATAAAAACAAATATCAATCCTACAACCAAGTTTTGAGGACTCGACAGAGCACAGCTGTAAACAACTTGAATATACACAAGCACATTATGTCATACTGCGAAGACTGTCAACAACAATATCGTATAACAGGCTCGCACATGCCAGTACAACAAACTAAACACAAACGAAATCGCATGTACACGGCGTAATATCCAAACCATGTGTGTACAAACATATATCCAACAACACATACAATGAGACTACTAAAGCATTCAAGCATAGTCTGATTTGTATACACCAAAAAACACATATATGCGCCAACATCATCAATTTATTAAATAGATATCCAATAATTTCAAAATAACTCCTGTAGGTGCATAATGACTGAGAAAACACTAATCGAAATTCGACAATTGAATCATGTAACAAATGAACGATAACAAAATCAGACGTAATACACCGTTGACAACTTGATTATTATAATTTGAGGACGTCACATACAAACAAAATTCAAGATCAAAACAATCATACACAAAATTGCACTTTTTTTGCTGTATAATATATACAGCCGCGCCAATCTTCAACAACATTGCCATCGAGATGCAATCAATTTCTCAACGACGAGTAGCATCAATCAAATTTCATAGTACAAATTCATATGAAATACATGTAACAAATAACTGGCACCGAGATTTCATTCAAACTCTCGTGGGCGCACAGTGACAAAAACAAAGCACAATCACAAATCCTGACAATAATATTACATTCACATGTCTAAGCAACAACAAAATCAAGTACAGCGCGACATTATCACAGCCGCTAGAGCAATATCTGGACATGACATGGTAAATTTATAAAAGTTAGCTTGTACCGAAATTTCGGACGAACTTACGTTTGCAAACAGTGAAAAATACAAGAATTGAACACTAAACTAAATTTGACAATTGAATCATGGAACAATTGAACTATAAAAACAAGAACAGACGTTATTCACCGTTGACAACTTTATTATAATTTGAGGACGTCACATACAAAACAAATTCAAGAACATAACAATCATACACCAAATTATCATATGCTCTTTTTTGCTGCATAATATATACAGCCACGCCAATCTTCAACAACATTGCCATCGAGATGCAATCAATTTCTCAACGACGAGTAGCATCAATCAAATTTCATAGTACAAATTCATATGAAATACATGTAACAAATAACTGGCACCGAGATTTCATTCAAACTCTCGTGGGCGCACAGTGACAAAAACAAAGCACAAACAAAATTACATTCACATTTGAATACAGCAACAAAATCAGGTACACCACGATATTAGCACTGTTGCTTGAGCAATATCTGGACATGGCATGATTAATTCATAAAGATAAACACATAAGAAATAGGCTAGTATAGCTTGAACCGAAATTTCGAAAAACGTTCTTTTGGCAAACAGTGAAAAATACACGAATTGCATTGTCATTTCTAGCCCTGGTCCATGAGATTCAAACAACTTCTCATAGACACGCAACAGCCAGCAAATTCAATCCTATCAAACGCATTTAAAATTCAATCAATCACCAAATAACAAGCATAAAAAATTTTAAGCAAACTGTGGGTTGCCTCCTGTTTACGACGAAGATATCCACACTTAAACAATAACATAATGCTACATAATACCAACACCACCAACCATATAAACACCGGGATTGAATTGACCTTCAAAAGCTCTCATGACTTCCATAATAAATCAAAAACCATTGTGAAAAATGCAATTTTACATCAAATAATTCAAATATTAACCTTTAGAATTAACTATTTTGTATCTATGCACTCCATAAAAAATGCAATACTTCATATTATGCCAAATTAAGAAAATAACAACTGCAGAGCACCTTTAGAAGTTCTATTTTTAAATCTAAATTACAATAGTGTACATGAACCAATAGATGTAAACAGTCAGGCGCCTTCAACATGTTGCAACTATATTTCTATTACATTTTTTATAGTAGAATGCCTAATTTTGAAATTGTACACTATACATTTATTGTTCGTAATTTGCAAATATTTTGGTTTTATGTCAAATTGGGAGTATGGTACATGAATGTCAAATAATGAGACGAGATCTGAAATAGGGAACCAGATACCATTATTACTCTCAATTTTGCATCTGTTTTGCTTTTAGGCCCAATTTCCAAATGTGTACATGACAATGTCACGTGATTGAAAAAACATCGCTGATCTAGTTAAATAACCACTACATTTCTTGGTAAACCACTACATTTCTTGGTAACAATGAGATTGGAGGTTTAAAAGGATTATACATGGTAGGAATCTAGAATGAATGTCACATACTTAAACAAGAACCTATTCGAGGGCAACCGTCGGCTCATCGCTTTTGGTTGAAAGAGGAGTTAAACGTTAAACAAAAACAACCTCGTCAATACAGTCATTAGATGTTTTTCAAACACGAGATACTTTAACCGGAGTTTACGTTCAACGTAATCAAGCGTGTTCAATGTCCAATAAAACTGCACGGTAACATACACATGCACGAGAATTGAGGTTTGAATTAAGCTGAACTTGTAGAGTACGAAGTGGGCGACCTAGTTTGGTTTGAACATCGATTTTGTCAGTTACAATGATTCACCTGCATCAAATGGTTACATGATATTCAATTTAGTTTGCAAGTAATGGAATGAAAAGTCATTATTCGTGTACGAGAGCTACAAATAGCAGTCAACAAATCAGACAATATTATCAACAAACGCACAAATACGGGGGAAAATCGACCGATGGGCAAAAGAAACAAGTATTCAGTAACAAATACAAAGCCATAGTTATTTTTTTAAATGTCGGATGACTAATTTATCACCTGGATATAATTTTAGCGACTTGCTGCTGTCAAATACAACATGAAAAGGAAGTAGAAAGAATGACCCAAAAGGATTTAATTTACACAAACGGACTATGTGCTGTCCCTGTAAAAGGTTTTAAGCCTGATTGCTTAAAACTTGTTAATAAAAAATTCTTATTAATAATCTAGAGCCAACAATTTACAACGGATTCTCTTCAAACTTTGACAGAATGATTGTACCATCATAAGGATTGTACCTTTTGGAATCGGATATGATTCCTCAAGAAACATGGGAAAAGGGGCCTTATTAAAATTTAATTCAAAGATCTTTGTTAACACTCTAGTCCACAGTTTTCATCTGATTGACTTCAAACTTTCACAGAATGATTGTACCATCATAGGAATTGTTCCTTTCAAAATTTGGTATGATCAGTCAAGGACCACGGGAAAAAGGGGCCCGATTAAAACTGGATTGAAAAAGTCCTCGTAAACACAATAGAGTCCATAGTTTTCAACAAATTCTCTTCAAACATTCCCAGAATGATTATTACATTATATGGATTGTTCCTTTCGGAAGTAGGTTTGATCCATCAAGTTTCATGGGAAAAGGGGCCCTATGAAAATTTAATAAAAAAAATCTTAGTTAACATGTAATGGCCCTAGATTTCACCTGATTGACTTCAAACTTTCACATAATGATTGTAACATCATAAGGATTGTTCCTTTCAAATTGGGTCTGATCCATTGAGAAACATAGGAAAAGGGGCCTTAAAAAAATTCAATTAAAAAAATCTTAATTAATGCTTGTAAGTCCACAGATGAGATGGGGTTGTCTTTATACTCAAACTGAATAATTATACTTTTGTAAGAAGAGTTCCCTTTTGAATTGGTTCAGATCCATCAAGTAACATGGGAAAAGGGGCTATATGAAAATTCAATTAATAAAACCCTGTTAACACAATAAAGCCCACAGCTTTGATCAGATTTTGTTGAAACTTTCACAGAATGATTGGAAGGTCATAACTATCATTCTTTTCATCACAGGGTTTGAACTGTCACAGGAAAAGGGGCCTTATGAAAATTTCATTTATAAATCCTTGTTACCAAGTCCAGAGCTTTCACAGAATGTTTGTACCATCATAAGGATTGTTTCTTTCCAAATAGGGCCTGATCTGTCTAGTATCATAGGAAAAGGGGCTGTATGAAAAAGTATTACCAAATCCTCATAAACACAACAATGCCCTCAGTCTTTATCAGAATCTCTTCAAACTTTAATAGAATGATTGTACCATCATTTGGATTGTTCCTTTGTAAATTAGGTCTGATTGGTTGAGTGACACAAGAAAAGGGACCTTATAAAATTTTTATTTCAAAACATCATTATTACAATAAAGTCCTCAGTCTTTATCATTTTCTTCAAACTATCATTAGGATTGTTCCTTTGTACATTGGGTCTGATTTGTTAAGTTTCACAGAAAAAGGGGCCTTATGAAAATTTAGTTACAAAAATTCTTGACACAATTCAGTCCACTGTTTTCATTGATTCTCTTTAACTTTTAAAGAATGATTCTACCTTCATTAGAATTGTTCCTTTTGAAATTTGGTAATGAGTAAATTGTGAATGGATGTGTCTGCTGAAGGTGTCAGCAATTTATGATTTCATTAACTGATATAAAACAGTACATATTGCACTTTATTAGTGTTGTATACATTGCTTCAGGGAAAATTGGGATGTCATGCTAACAAACAGGTTTCAGTTTTGGGAAAAAATATAACAAAGAGGACATTTGTTTTTTTGGTTGCCATTCTTGATCCAATTAACATAGACTGTTAATTCAACCTGCAAAAGAAAGAAGACATGATAAGGTATACAAATATTGAAAACAAAACAAGCACATGAAAATGCATTCATGTGAAAATTTGTGTCCAAAAAAGCCTTTTTTGAAATGAAACAGCATAACACTGATTTTTAGCCATTTTTAGACTACTTCGACCAATACTACAACAAACACGAAGCCCGAAAAGTTTTTTTCTTTTTGGCTCGACTTAAGACAATACATCAGCTATTTCCCGAACAAAAATCAAACTGTCTTAGTGTAATGGTGGGCAAATTACAAGCATATAACAAGGCACAAGTACAAAAATTGCATCTGATCTTGGCTGAGCCGATTGTGGAAAATGAAGGAATAGCTTGTAACAAGCAACTTCTTCATTATCCAAAATTGTTTTCCAAAGTTTTGATATTGGAGGGTGTTTAAAAGTGTCACTGTGTAGGAATGTGTTAAAACAAATTTTGAAAAAATTAGCTTCATTTTCAAGGTCATAGGCCATAGTTCAAATGTTACAAATGAGCCTGTCTGAACAATAACTCCTATGTTTATGGATGGATTTCAAAATGATTTAGCACAGTTTTCATTGGTAGACTTGCCATTTGAAACAAATTTTAAAATAGCTTCCAGGTCAAGGTCAAATGGTAAAACCGAGCTTGTTAGGAGCATAACTTGGTGGATTGCCAATTAATGTTGCTCTATTGTTATCCACTATCAGCAGTTATTGCGCCATTTGAAATCAAGTTTTGGATAGATTTAAGTTCAAGGACATATATCATGATCAAATGTTAGATTTGAACTTGCCTTGAGTTTTATTCCCTACATTTATAGATGGTTTTCAAAATGATTTGGTATTTTTCTTTTTCAAAACTTGCAATTTGAAACAGATTTCATAATGGCTTCAAATTCAAGGTTACTATTCAAGGTCAAATGATTAATTGATATAGAATGAGCATTTAAGAAGCATTATTTTTAATTTTTGCATAGATTCCATTATTTATGGCATATTTGTTCTCTACAATGCCACTGTAAAGAAATTCTGGGAAAAGGGCAAACTCAATGACATCATGCCCATTTTAGTGGGGGGATATCGTTTCAATGAAATTTTTTTTCGAAGCCTTGGCTCACAAATCTGTCTAATGACGGGCATTCCTGCGTTATCTTCCCTTTGTACTGTGACCATGAAATCAGAGGTGTGCCAAATTGTACATTGGTCCTTTCACTTCATTACCTTTGTTTTTATCCTTGTTCAGTATGGGGAAGTTGCGATTATTTAATTGCCTTTTCTAGTTTTATTATAAATACAATCTTTTGATGGTGTTAGTCTATGGTTCAGAAATAACACAGAAACATATTTTCAAGATGAAACAAATTTTCCTGTTCTAAAGTTTGTATTATACGGCTGATCTTAAAACCAGACAGTGCAAAGAAACCTTGGATAAAGTCCAAGTAAAACACTGATAGGGACCAATGTATTTCTGGAGAGTATTCAAGGGAGATAACCCAAGAATGTCCCTCATTGATGGATTGCATCTGTCCATCAAATAATCAGTCAAATCGTGCATACAGACTAGAAGTGGACTTTTAACTCTGACTTAACCCATTCCCACACACTGACATTTTAGAATGGTCCAAATTGGAAGAAGTTGATGAAATCTTTTAAATCTCTGTCTTTTGGGGTTGAAAACATTGTGGGTAATGAAGAAATTGCTTGTAACAAGCAATTTCTTCATTTTTCACATTGTTTTCCAGAACTTAAAAATGAGGGATTAAGTGGAAATGTGGTAAGCAAGCATTTATTTTCAGCATTTTTATTGCTTTGGCGACTTAAACTTTGTAACTATAGCTTTTAATCAGTCTGTAGTTATAATGTTTAGGTTGCCCAAAAAACCATTTTACTTTATTGTTACATATAAATGACGATATACTTTGCAAAAATGAGGCTGTTTAATAAGCTCAGCAAGTGTGGCCAGCAATCCATCAATTTATAAGTCCAATCAAAAATATTTGTAAGGAGGGCTCTTAGGAGATGAGTCATAATAGAACTGATAGGAACCCTTTCAAAAGTATAGCAAATTTTAGACTAATTGGTGAGTACCAGCACTGTACTGTGAGTAACACAGAAGTAATGTTATATATTTGTTAATTGCAGAAAACCGCCCAAAGACTATTTAGATATCTCAGATGGAACGGAAACGCAATCCTCAGAAGATTCTGACAATGTCGCCTCACCTGTCTCAATCAGAAATCAACCTCCCAGCGATATTC
The DNA here is from genome assembly GCA_946902895.1 of Fragum fragum. Taxonomy (NCBI): domain Eukaryota; kingdom Metazoa; phylum Mollusca; class Bivalvia; order Cardiida; family Cardiidae; genus Fragum; species Fragum fragum. The sequence goes on along the minus strand of OX336370.1, from coordinate 60,003,133 downwards.
CTAAACCAAGAACCAAGAGAGGCAAAAGGAAAAAGAAAAAAAGTATGACAGAGCTAACCCATTCCCACACAATGACGCTTTTGATGCCCCTCAAGGAAAACAATCTGGAAAACACTGTGGGAAAAGAAGAATTTGCTAGTAACAAATTTCTTAATTTTACACAATGTCTTCTACTGAGAAAGTTGAAAAATCTAAAATTTCATTGACTTTTAATTGCCATCTGCAATTCCTGTCTAATTGGACTTGCAAAAATTTTGTCGTCTGGCAATGGAAAATCAGTTAAGCTTTAACCAATTACAAGACAAAGAAATGTTGGCGGGTTCTAGAAAATATTTTAAAACTATACTATTTTTCAAAATTTAAGACTTGTCCAAATTCAAGGAGGTACAAGATGAAATTATAAAGTGAGTACAAAAAGTAACCTATCTATGTGATAGAAACTACTGTGGGAAAAGAAAAAAAATACTTGTTACTAGCAATTTCTTCTTTTCCACATTTTTTCCCTCAAGAATAATATCATAGGGATGTAAATGTCAGGGAAGAGGTTGAAGAGAAACTGAATTGAAAAATAAATCCATTTAGGGAAGGAAAGGTTTTGGGAAAAGGGGTTATAGCATAAAACATGTAATTTCTCCTTTTTTAACTTTATTCGATTTTCTTCCGAATATAATTCCATGAGGGTGTAAAGAGTAAGGACTGTTTGGAAAAATTATTTCTCTTATTTTATCCACTTATTCATTGTTGTCCCTTTGCATGAGATTTTAGTTTGCTTTCCTAAAATATGATAAAGCATTGAATTGCAATGTTGGAAAAAATTTGTTGTACAGTCGAATACCTATACCTCGAAGTTCAGGGGACTTACGAGAAAACTTCGACGTAGAGATAGTTCGACGTGTAGATAATCGAATATTTTCCATGTACGACCAAAATGGTGGCGAAATACCGTAACTGAATAAGGCCACAAATGATTGGTACTAGTATGATTATCTAATCGAACGAAAGATATAACGACGATGTATTTATCGTAATTTCTTACATTAATATTACGATATCTTTGTTTCTTGTAGCTTAAGAATTGTTTAGACTTCGCTTTTTTGTTATTGTTTTGTTTGTTTGTTTTTCTTCTTCTATTATTGCTTATTCTTCATGTCGATTGCATAGTTTGATTACAAGTATTTTCTCTTTCCTGTCAAAAAACCCAATAATCCATCTTGATTGGTTACCGGGTTCTTCCTTTAGCCCGTCCCGTCGGTCGAAGTTGCTGGCCATCCCTTTCATCGACCAGGTCCGGCGCCAAACAAGCCCTGCGTGGTTTGGGCGTAAGATGCCTCTTTATCATTGTAAAATTCGTCTGTAACATTGTCTCCTTTTCATGCAATATTTCAAATTATCAGATCGTAGACAAACATTCAAACAAAATCAAGTTAGCAATCAATATCCGATACTGTGACGCACCTATCTCTTAACTGCGTTGACACGTCGAAATGTGTGAAATTTTAGTTGATTGCAAAAATCGACCTTTATGATTGAGGTTCGTCTTAAAGAGGTGTGAATATGTGCAAACAATAGTGATGGGACTTTAAAATTGATTCGACGTAGGGGTAGTTTACGAGATAAAGAGAACGACGTATGGAGGTTCAAATACATAGAACTAAAGAGTAATAAGATCGGGACTTTAGAATAACTTCGACGTAGAGAGAACTTCGGCTAAGGGACGTTCGAGGTAAAGGTATTCGACTGTATTGCTATGGCCACTATAGTCACGGTCAAGGAATGTGCTGTAGAAAGCATGAGAAGACGAGTAATTTTCCTCATCTTAGAACGTTTTTCTACCTAATAAGGCATTTATTCTTCAGATAACTCTGGCCTTGAAATTTTATCTTCAACTTCCTTTTGATTTGGAACTCTCTTAAATGTTGCTATCTGGCAATGGGTTAATTACTGTCTCAATTTAAACCTTGCCATGCTGAATAATTTCCTTTAACCCTTTCCTGGTTATTGAAATTTTAGACTGGTCCAAATTGAAATAGGATGCAGACGAAAATGAAGATTGGATGCAATTCCAAATAAAACCACCCTATAGGGTAGAAAACACTGTGGGAAAAGGAGAAATTGTTTATTATAAGCAATTTCTCCTTTTTCCACAATGTTTTCTCAAGTATAAAATCAAAGTGACGTAAAATCCCGGGTTTATCCAGGAAAGGGTTAAAGAATTGTATCAAAATCAGAAGGCTGAAAGCAATAGAAGCACTAGTTGTGGAATAATATTTATTTTGAAAATTCATACTATGATTAATTCTGGCTTGATCAGGACATGCAGGTGGTGTAGACTAAAACTTTCTTCCTTTTCCACAATGTTTTCCTTTTTTTTTTCAAGGACAGTCAAAAAAGGGACTTTGTGGAAATGGTTTTATATAGGTTCTAATTTCAAAGATTACCGGTACTACAATTTTGTATTGTGCAGGCTAACATACATAGGAAGTATAAAGGACACCTATGGATTTTCAATTCAGACGAATCCTCTTAATTGCAATTCACTGCTGTATCAGAACTGTTTTTATGCTCAAACATTAGATTTAAGAACAAATAATTCCTATTAAAAGCAACTTCTGTTTAATTGTGGAAAATTAAGGAATTACATTTACTTGTTACAAGCAATTTCTTCATTATCCACAATGTTTTCTCTCTCCAAAACAGAGATTTTTGAATTTCGTCATCCAAAGATTGTTGTCTGCAACTTCTTTGAACTTGTACCAATCTAAATCTTTCTTATCAGGTTATGGGGCATTAATACAGATTGTTATGGGGGAAATCTATTTTGAATTTAATTGATGACTTGTTTACAAATTTTTATATGTTAGACAAGAGTTCATTATTTCGTTTATACAACATGTATTTCACCTATTACCAGACAACATTTTAACCCTTCACCAGACAGCAAAATTTTAGACTTGTCCAAAATGAAAGGAGCTGCAGAAGAGAATTTAAAGTTTACATATTTTATTTTTTTTTAACCTTCGTCTGAAAATGTGGAAAATGAAGAAACTGCTTGATTAATAAGTGCCAAATAGGGTAGAAAAGAGATTGCTTGTAACAAATCCTACAAATTTTTCATGATTGTATTTCTTGATGGCATCAGAAGACGGGATTGTGTGTTAATGAAATAGGAAGAAAAGTCTTTGTCCCTTGCAAATCTGTGCAGGATTAGCAGTCTGACCAGGGTTGATTACATTCATATGACAGGTGACATATGCATTTACTTTCTTATCGTTTCAGACTTAGGTGATGAGCCATATTTGCCCCTCGATGGCCATGAACAAATAGGTCTACCCCAACCTCCACTAGTAACTACCAACATTAGTCAGAAAGAATGTGTTCAACTTATGAGATTGTATGGACTAGATCTGGTACAAGAGACACTAGTGTGTATAGAGAGAGCCACACAATGTAAGGTATTTTAGCTCTGCCTATTGTTTTTGAAAAATCACTAGTCAGGGATATGGCATTTGCATGTTGCATACACTGGTGTTTATAAAGAGAGAGCTGAACAATGTAAAGTATTTTCCAAATTTTCTTGATTTTCTGTGTAACTTGTCAAGTGAAATTTATTTCAACACAGTTTCAGTCATTAGGTCAACTTTTAGAAAAACCTTGTGTGCAACACTTTTTTGCTCAAATGTCTTGATATTTCATTAGAATAATTGTCTTTATGTTATCTCAGTTATATTTGATTTTCGATTATATTGGATTAAACACTGTCTTGATCACTTGGTCAAATCTTAGAGAAAAGACTATGTACATTCAAATGACCACATGTTTGGCACAAATGCCATGATAGTTTGTCAGAATGTTTTTTCTGCATGATATCTTAGACACTGAGTCACAAAGATTCTTGTGTGCATTCTAGAGGCCACAAGATTAGCTCAAATGTCTTGATATTTTGACAGAATGTTTGTCTACATGATATTTCAGTCAAGTTTTCATATTGGGTCTGATGGTGTATATAGAGGCACTTGAGCACCTGTATCGCTCCACAAGCCTGATTGTAATGATTAAGCAAATGATGTTTTCAGGAATTCAATATAGACCGACTCGTATTCACCATGTGTTACAAATGAATCTTGATGATGAAATCTTTTAATATTTCAATCTTTTCATTGTTTTACAACAGTCAATTCATTTACTAAGTTAGATGAAAAAGGTATTGCCAAGTTTTTAAAATATTTCACTGGATACCAAATATTGACATATGCCAGGACCATAAAAGCCATGTTTTCAACCAATCAAAATTTATTGAATCTGAAAAGGAGTCACCAGAGGATCATTCCAGTGGGTCAGCCCGATTAGTTCAGTTGGTAGAGCGCTTGACTTCAAATCTCAAGATCACGGGTTGACCATATCAACTAACACAACAAATTGTCTTTCGGATGAGACGTTAACCCGAGGCCCCTTGTGACGATGCTATCCATCGAGCATGTTAAAGAACCAGGGAGCTCTCAGCAGTTTCGTCCTGTATCCTTGCACTATCCTCCGTAACAACTAACCGTCTTCTAGGGGCATTGCTCATATGGGCATGTTCTACGGCAGTGACGATAAATAAACGGAAATACACACACTCATTCGTGAGATTTGGTTGAAATCCATCAACTGGTTTCTGGGAAATAATTTTTCAAAGCTTTCACCATATATGGAAAATAGCCCCACCCTTTTAAGCCATCCTTTTCATCCTATCAAAATGCTTTTAAGAAATCTGATAAAGGGTCATCTGAGAATCATTCCTGTGGAATATGGCTGGTTTCTGAGAAGAAGATTTTCAAAGCTTTTTACCATAAATGGAAATTAGCCCTCTCATTAAAGCCATGTTTTTCATCCTATTGATTTTTTATAAGGAATCTAATATGGGATCGCCCAAGGATCATTCCTGTAAAATTTGGTTGAAATCCTTCAAATTGTTTCTGAGAAGAAGATTCGTAAGGTTTCACCATATATGGAAATTAGCTCCATCCACTAAAGCCATGTTTTTTTCAGCTTGTTGCTTGTAATAAACAATTTCTTCATTTTATACAATGTTTTCTATGCTTTTTTCTGTACAGTAATCAAAAAGTGGTTTTTATATCAGAACAGATTAATTTACATAATACTAATTATCATATTCATGGATTACATGTGTCTATTCCAGCTAGAGGAGCAAGACGCTGGCAGATAGGTCTTCGCACCGTCCTTGTTGTTGATATTTCTACCAGTATGAGAGGTGGTCCACTTAACACAGCCAAAACCTTCTTGAATGGAATGTTAGATTGTAAGACCTTTTTTCTTCAGTTATCCTTGCAGGAAATATATATGATATCCCTCAGTTGATGGTTAACTGCTGTCAGTAAACCTATTACCAGATGACAAAATTTTTGACTGGTCCAAATTCAAAGGAGATGTAGACAACAATTTTAAGTTTGTGAAATTTTAGATTTTTTTTAACTTTTTGGGTTGAAAACTTTGTGTAAATTCAAGAAATGGCTTGTTACAAGTAATTTCTCCATTTTTAATGTCTTCCCAATTTTTTTCTTGAGGCGCGTCAAATAGTATGGAAATGGGTTAAGGAAAACAACTAATCAAATCATTCATCTAGACTCAGGGCTTGTGAATCCTTTACCAGAAAAAACGTTTTTCTTCCCAATTTTTTTCTTGAGGGGCGTCAAATAGTATGGAAATGGGTTAAGGAAACAAACAAACTAAATCATTCATTTAGACTCAGGGCTTGTGAATCCTTTACCGGAAAAAACAATTTTGAAGGTGTCAAAATAACAAAAGAAAAAATCATGAGAATTTTACACAATGTTTTCCAAGTTGTGTTTATGGAGGGGCGTCAAAAAGCCTCATTGTGTGGGAATAGGTTAAAGAACCATAGGGCAAATAAAATTCAGGTGAGCAATCTCAGGCCATTCTGGCCCTCATGTTATATTTTCAGGTGTAGATATTGGAGCTGACAGGTTTGCCCTTGAAGAGTTTATCTCCCTGATTATATGTGGCGGTGATAACACAACTTTACTACAACCATTTACAAATGACTATGTCCATCTTAGGACTGTTATTTCAGAGAATCTCGGTGAGTTACGTAAAATCAATCATGTAAATTTCTAGTAAAAAGTTAATGTTATTTACCCGTAACCAGATGAAATATTTCTTAGACTGATCTAGATTGACGTGATTTTAACCCTTGTCGTGCTGTATAAATTACCTTTCTGAAATGCTCCCAAATCAAAGGGCTGAAAGCACTGATAGAACTTGTTGTTCAAAAATCAATATTTCTTTAAGAAATCAACTTCATAAACAACTCTGGCAGGAAAATTACAAGCAGGAGGTGTAGACTAAGATCAGCCTGCACATAAGTGCAGTCTGATCTTAGTCTACACCTCCTGCCAAAACCGGAATATTCCGGGTTCAGCATGACAAGGGTTAACATCAACTTGCATAAAAGATAATCAAGTAACAAGTTTTTTTTTATTTTATCAGATAACCAATTCTGATACTCAGATAACCAATTCTGATACAACTATGACTTTTGATTCTCCCAACAAAAAATACTTTGGAAAACATTGTGGAAAATGAAGAAATTGCTTTTTACAAGCATAAGTTTTAATATTTTCTCTCAAAAACATAAACAAAAATTCAATCAACTAAAATTGTTGTCTCCAACATCTTTGAATTTAGACCAGTTTAACCCAGACGGCGGAATTTTAGACTGGCCGAAATTGAAAGAAACAGCAGACAACAACTTAAAGTTTATGAAATTTTGGATTTTTTCAACTTTCTGGTTAGAAAACGTTGTGGAAAATGAAGAAATTGCCTGTGACAAGCAAAAATCCTCATTTACCAAAATGTTTTCCAAAACCTTTTTCCTTTTGGGTGTCTAAAGGCGTCACTGAGTGGGAATGGGTTAAGTCTGTCATCTTGCAATGGGTTAAACTATGGTTTGCACTTTTATGCAAATTAATGGAAATGTAGGACTCATTCCATTCCTATACAAATGCCACTGTGATTCTATACTTATAAAAACATTGTGGAAAAAGATTGATTGATTGAATAGGATTTAACGCATCTTTTAACAGTATTTCAGTCACATTGTGTTGGATGGAGCACCTAACAATGGATTACTGGTTTTTCTCACACCAGTACTACCACTACATCCTTTCCTAGCCTCCAGCTGCTATCCCTCTTAGGTTTTTGATTATCCACCCATTGGTGAGAGACAAATGTCGGAAAGGATATGTGCCACCAGATAAGGAGTCTGATGCGCTTAGTAGCCGACTGCGCTATGACAGTGGCTTGTGGAAAAAAAGGAAATTGCTTGTAACAAGCTCCTTTTCCCACAATATTTCTACTACATAGGATGTTTAATTTCAAATTGTGTCCAATTTTCATTGTTGTCTGCAACGCTTTCAATTTCGACAAGTCTAAATCTTCTAAAAAACAGGAAAGGATGAAGAAATGATGGTGTACATAGTCCCATTGATAGACAATAAAATTTTAAACTGGTACAAATTTAAAGAAGCTCACTTATGTTAACTTTTAGTTGAATAAACTTTAACAGTGTAAAAAATTTGATTTGTTTGAATGGGGTTTTACGCCGCTTTCAACAATCTTTCAGTTATATCGCGGCGGCTGGAGCACCTAACAATGGATTCCTGGTATTTCTCACACCAGTACTACCATTACATCCTTTCCTAGCCTCCAGCTGCTATCCCACATAGGTCTACGATTATTGACCCATTGGTGAGAGACAAATGTCGGAAAGGATGAGTGCCGCCATCGGGGATCGAACCCGGGACCTCTAGATTGACAGTCCGACGCGCTACCAACTGAGCTATGATGGCGGCGTAAAAAATTTGAATCATGTGGGAATTGGTTATAAAGAGAGATTCTAAATATGTAGAAGACTAAGAAATTCTAAATGGCTGTTTGCTATAGAAATTAAGGAGGGCTTATTAGGGGGGCATTATGTTGTTTTGAAAACTTGACACTACTTCAAACAATTTAAATTGAATTCATTTAAATCATTACAAATTTGATTTAGACTGGTCCAGAAGAAGCTCAATATGACAATCTTTAATCTATGAAATTTTGAAAATCCTTGTTTCTTGGGATGGGAATCAGTTTGGATTACTTTCAATTTCTTTATTTTCTACAATGTTTTCCTAAGTTTTTTCTTGAGAGGCATAAAAAAGAATTAAACAGTCAGAGGGGAGTTTGGAAGTATGATAATCTTGACTACTATATAACTAAATTGGCAGAGAGTTGCCCTCAATCAAAAAATTTACCAATTGCAACTGTCAATCAAAGACAAATATGGCCAATAAGATCAGTTATTTTCATCGAAAGTGAAATTTTGAAATCAGACATTTGCTGACATTTTTGTGAAGCAGTGTAGTTGGATTTGCAACTTAATCATCATAACTACAACTTATTCAAGCTGTAGTTACAACATTTAGGTCACAAGGCAACCAATTTAATTTTTAATACATGTTACTGGACATGAATTTTGTGAAATAAGGATATTAAATATCAAAGTGGAACTTCCTGTTGGAGTCAGTTGGTATGGCCATTGGAGTCAGTGGGTGGGGCCAGCAATTAATATGTAAGACAAATTTCCTACCAGAGGTCATTGGGCTGACCAGCAGTCTGTCAACTGATATGCTGGTGTCATGTTTTTCAGGGTAACATTTTAAAAAGAATTTGGAATTATGAAAATGAGATGAAATATTTAAAGAAGTCATCTTGAGGAAATATCAGTTGATTTAAACTGGTTGAGCAACACGAGTATGCAAGCCCCTAAAGTTTAACCCTCCCCCTCCCCATCCTGCTTATTTATGACCCCTAAAGAAAAAAAGCCATTGTGGACGATGAAGACATTGGTTGTAACAAGCAAAATTATTTATTGTCCATGATGTTTTCTGCCTAAAAAGGCAAAGATTTTTTTTAAAATTACACCAGCTTAAAATTGCCGTCTGCAATATCTGTCATTTTGGACCAGTCTAAAACTTTGTGTTGTGGTAATTGTTTGACTCTTTCCTGTTCAATCCCAGGTTTTTTCGTCCCTGTAATTTCATAATTGAGAAAATATTGTTACAAGCAATTTCTTCTTTTTCCACAAAATTTCTACCCTACTGAATGTTTTTTTTTCTGAATTAAATCCCTTTTAAACTTTTCGTCTGCAAAACTTTTTGAATTTGGACAGGTCTAAAATTGTGCAAAACAGGAAAGAGTTAAATCAGCATTATATGACATATTATAACATAAATGTATACTTATTGAATTTCAGAGAAATATGAAGTAGGAAGATCCCCTCTTTTTCAAGCATTGGCAATGGCTTTAACATACATAGAATGTCACGGTTTGTATAAGTTTACTTGTTAACCCTTTTCCACATGACAAAATTCAATTCTGGTTCAAGCAAAAGAGCTTTCCAGATAACAAATTTTAGATCATGTAAATTAAAAAGTAATCATTTTAGGGAAGACTGTGCTCAGAAAATTATCCTATCTGAATCTGTCCTTGTCTCCAGAAGACCTCAAGGAAACCACATCCATTCTGCTAGAAGCCCATAATATCTCCTTTCATACAGCTTGGTAGCGTATGAAACCACCGTAACTTCTCATCTTATAATTAAGGATTTAATTTAATTTATTAAAATATGTTGGATTTTTAAAAAGAAGTTGAAACTTGATGCTTTGGAAGATCCAGAGATCAACTATTTGAAGACATGTGGTTAACCAGTTAAAGGAAGACAAAATTTTATATGTATAGATATTTTACTTGTATGGATATGTCCATCATAGATTTACAAATGATGCCCTCTCCATAAGTTATATAGGAATGTCCATCAAAAAATATTTTCAGTGGTAAGGATTTAGTAATGAGTTGCATGAAAAATTATATCAGAACCTTAAATTTTGAAACTAAGCCCTTTCCCATGAGTTGTATAGATATGTCAAAAAAGTAATATCAGAGACAAAATTTTACCAACTATGCCTTTTCTTTAAGTTGTATAGATATGTCAAAAAAGGCAATATCACAGACAAAGTTTTACCAACTATGCCTTTCGTATAAGTTGTATAGATAAATATGCCCACCAAAAGTAATTTACAGACAAAGATTTACAAAATGAGCCCTTCCATTTGTTGTATAGAAATGTTCATCAAAAAGTAACTACTTAGACAAAGACATAAACGGCACCTTTTCCGTAAGCTGTGCAAGCATCATAGTGCAGTTGGTAGCACATCAAACTCTCAATCTTCAAACATAGGATGTCATGGGTTCGATCCCTGGTGGTGGTACATATCTTTTCCTACATTTGTCTCTCACCAACGGGTGGATAATTGTAAACCTAAGTGAGATAGCAGCTGGAAGCTAGGAAAGGATGTAATGTAGGTACTGGTGCAAGATATACCAGGAATTCATTTTTAGGTGTTCAAACCGCGGCAATATGACTGAATGTTGATAAAGAGGGGTTAAACACAAAATTAAACAAATTTACATAAGCTGTATGGATATGTCAATCAAAAAGTAATTTCCAAATCAAGATTAACAAATGGCCACCTTACCATAATTTGTATAGATATGACCTTCACCAAATTACTTTAGAATCACAGCCTTATAGTTCTTATAATATAGAGGAAACACACAAATATTGACCTGATATAGTTGAAATACAATGCTCATAATAAGCATGATGATAGATGTTTGGGATATGCATCTATACATACCAAGGTCAAGATCATGTGACAAGGCCAAGGTCATTTGTTAAGGTTAAATTTCAGCAAAATCGTAACCAAAAAAACTTGGCATTTACAATGTCTTCAAGCCTTTTCAAGAAACATTACTCATGTTTGGCATGATGATAGATTTCATTGCTACCCATCCTTAGATACCTAAGTCAAGATCATGTGACAAGGTTATGGTCATTTGTCAAGGCCAAACATCTGCTAAACTTAACTAAAAACTTATTATTAGAATTTCTTTGGGCTATTAAAGAAATATACTTATATTTGGTATGATTATAAGTCTCATCAATAAGCATCTGCAGATACTAAGGCTGAGGTCATGTGATAAGGTTATGGTCATTTGTCAAGGCCAAACATCTTCAAAAAAAAAGGCTGTTACAGGGGCATGGTTTTTCACAAACACATCTTGTTCACATTGTTTTGTAACCGAAAAGACAAAGATTTTGAATTTTCATTAATTTGAATTTGCAGTCTGCAATTTTTTTTATTTGAATGGATTGAATGGCACCTGTTTAAATCTAAATGGATAATGAAATATAGTCTGTATCAATGTTCAATTCTCACCTTTCTAAACTTTTGTTTGTTTATCCAGGTGATGGAGTCAGTGTGCACAATCATGATATGTTACCTCGAATTGTTATCCTGTCTGATTTTCTAATCACTGACGAGAGAGATCTAGATGGTGATGATGTAGCTTCAAGTGACGAGAGAATAAAAGTAAAAAAGATTGTTTTTTAACCCATTCCAACACAACCAAATTTTAGACCTGTCCAAATTGTAATAAGTTGCAGATGATCATTTAAAACTGTTGCAATTTTTAGCTCTAATGGCTGAAGGCCACTAGAGCTATATGATGGCTTTTTCCAGTCTGGCGTCCGTGCATCCGTCCATCGTCAATCTGTTAAACTTTTCCTTGTTTATGCTATAGAGTCCGCAGTTTTCATCAGATTCCCTTCAAACTTTCACAGGATGATTGTACCATCATAAGGATCGTTCCTTTCGAAAATGGGTATGATCCGTCAAGAAACATGGGAAAAGGGGCCTTATGAAAATTTAATTATAAAATCCTCTTTTACGCGATAAAGTCCACAGTTTTCATTGGATTCTCTTTAACCTTTCACAGAATGATTGTACCATCATAAGGATCGTTCCTTTCGAAAATGAGTATGATCCGTCAGGAAACACGGGAAAAGGGGCCTTATGAAAATTTAATTAAAAATTCCATTAAAAATCCTCGTTTACGCGATAGAGTCCACAGTTTTCATAGAATTCTCTCCAAACTTTCTCAGAATGATTGTACCATCATAAGGATTGTTCCTTTCGAAAATTGGTATGATCCCTTTAGAAACACGGGAAAAGGGGCCTTATGAAAATTTAATTGAAAAATCCTTGTTAACACTCTAGAGTACACATTTTTCATCAGATTGTATTTAAACTTTCACAGAATTATTGTACCATCATAAGGATTGTTCCTTTGGGAATTTGGTCAGATCCGTCAAGAAACATGGGAAAAGGGGCCTTGTGAAAATTTCATAAAAAATTCAATTAAAAATCCTCATTTACGCAATAGAGTCCACAGTTTTCATCGGATTCTCTTCAAACTTTCTCAGAATGATTGTACCATCATAAGGATCGTTCCTTTCGAAAATGGGTCTGATCTGTCAAGAAACGAAGGAAAAGGGGCCTTATGAAAATTTAATTAAAAAATCCGTGTTAACACTCTAGAGTCCAAAGTTTTCATCAGATTGTATTTAAACAGAATTATTGTACCATCATAAGGATTGTTCCTTTGGGAATTTGGTCAGATCCATCAGGAAACACGGGAAAAGGGGCCTTTTGAAAATTTAACCGAAAAATCTTTTAAGAAATCCTCTTTAACACTCTTGAGTTAACAGTTTTCATCGGATTCCCTTCAAACTTTCACAGAATGATTGTACTATCATAAGGATTGTTCCTTTCGAAAATTGGTATGATCTGTCAAGAAACACAGGAAAAAGGGGCCTTATGAAAATTTTAATAAAAAATTCTCATTAATAATCTATAGCCAACAATTTTCAACGGATATTCTTCAAACTTTCCCAGAATGATTGTACCATCATAATGATTGTTCCTTTTCGGAAATCGGATATGATTCCTCAAGAAACATAGGAAAAGGGGCCTTATTTAAATTTTATTCAAAGATCTTTGTTTACACTCTAGAGTCCACAGTTTTCATCGGATTCCCTTCAAACTTTCACAGAATGATTGTACCATCATAAGAATTGTTCCTTTCATAATTTGGTATGATCAGTCAAGGACCCCGGGAAAAAGGGGCCCGATAAAAACTGTATTGAAAAAGTCCTCATAAACACAATAGAGTCCATAGTTTTCAACAAATTCTCTTCAAACATTCCCAGAATGATTATTACATTAAATGGATTGTTTCTTTTGGAAGTAGGTTTGATCCATCAAGTTTCATGGGAAAAGGGGCCCAATGAAAATTTAATAAAAAAATCTTAGTTAACACATGATGGCCCTAGATTTCACCTGATTGACTTCAAGAAAAGGGACCTTATAAAAATTTTATTACAAAACATCATCATAACAATAAAGTCCTCAGTCTTTATCATTTTCTTCAAACTATCATTAGGATTGTTCCTTTGTACATTGGGTCTGATTTGTTAAGTTTCACAGAAAAAAGGGCCTTGTGAAGATTTTGTTACAAAATTTCTTGACACAATTCAGTCGACTGTTTTCATTGATTCTCTTTAACTTTTAAAGAATGATTGTACCTTCATTAGAATTGTTACTTTTAAAATTTGGTTTGTTCTGTAAAGTATCATGAGAAAAGGGGCCCTCTGAAGATTTCACTATAAACTCATTAACACAATAAATTCCACAGATTAAACAGATTGATTGTACCATCATTCCAATTGTTGACTTTGACAGTGGATCTGACTATAGCAAGTGTCACATAAAAAGGGGCCTTATGAAAAACTTTCTTAAATATTCTGGTTAACACAATGATGTCCCTTGATTTCACCGGATTCACTTCAAAATTTCACAGAATGATTGTACAAATACTTAAATGGTTCTTTTCAGAACTGGGTACAATCCATCAAGTATCATGTAAAAAGGGGCCATATGATTTTTTGTTAAAATATTCTAGTAAACATAATGAACTCCCAATATTTCATCGGTTTCACTTTTAACTTTCACAGAATGATAAAACCAACAGTAAGATATCATGGGAAATGGGGCCTTATGAGAACTTGAATTTAATATCTTTGTTAACACAATAAAGTCAACAGTTTTATTGGATTCCTTTCAAAGATGCATGGAATAATTGTGGCATTCGAAACACAGGAAAAGGGGCCTTACAGATTATCATTTAAAACATTCTTGTGTATGTGATGAAGATCACAATCATTATCAAATTGTCTTTTAAATTTTACAGGACAATTGTCGGGTTGTCAGGAAAGTTCCTTTTGGATTGAAATTGATCCATCAGAAAACACAGGAAAAGGAGCCTTATTGATTTTCATTCAAAACAATCCTGTTTATGTGATAAAGTCCACAATTATTGTCAGATTCTGATGAAATATTCACAGAATGATTGTAGGGTCATAAGGTAACTTTCTTTTGGAAATAGAGTGGATCCGTCATGAAACATGGGAAAAGGGGCCTTGAGGATTGTTGCTTAAAATGATAAGGGGATAAAGCCCTTTTATTTCTTTATCCATTCTTCTTTGAGCAATTAACGTCCTTAAATATCAGATTTCTTTCACGGAAAACTTGATAACCAGTAAAGTGTCTCAGGCCCTCATGGGCCTCTTGTTTAAAATCTTTGCTTGATACACAATGTTTTTTAACCAAAAAGACAAAGAGTTTTGAAATTACATCAGCTGAAAATTTTGGTATGCAAGGTCTTTGACCAGTCTCATGTAATGTGTTAATAATTCGACTCATTAATGCAAAATCCAATAATTTGATGTGCTGAAGAACATTTATTAAAAAAACCCCACAAAACCAAAAAAGCCTGTTGTATCATGGAGAAATTTTCCTTTTGCCAAAATGTTTTTAGTCTATTTGACAGTTATCTGCTCATTTTTTTTTTGAGAAAATTCAAGGTATTGCTATAACCAGGGTGTTGTCTGCATCTCTATTAGCATTGTTGTCTGAAAACTTTTGTAATATCTGTAATTTATAGACATAATTTGTAATATATTTTGTAATATCACATGAAACTCAGAATATGTATTCACTATCAAAAGAAAAATCTCTATATTCAAAGGGGGTAACTCTTGATACATTTTTAGCTCACCTGAGCACGAAGTACTCATGTGAGCTATTGTGATCACCTTTTGTCCAGTGTCTGTCCGTCGTCCAACAACAATTTCTTTAAATAACATCTCCTCCCAAACTACTGAGCCTAATCTAAAACCAAATTTGGCAGAAATGTTCCTTAGGTGGTCCCCTTTAAAATAACCAAAAGATTTGAATTCCGTTAAAAACTCTGGTTGCCATGGCAACAAAAGATAATTCAAAAATTATCTTTAAAAATATTTTCCTCCTGACCCAGAATGCGTAGAGCCTTGATATTTTGCATGAAGCATCAGTTTATTGAGCTCTTTCAAAATAGCTAAAAACATGATACTTGGGTATCCAGGGGCGGAGACCCGACCGGAGGGGGGGGGGTATTTGCCCCAGGAGGGTGGGGTTTAGGTAGAAATTAATAACAATTTTTAAACAACATCTCCTCTTAGACCACTCTGCCAATGTAAACCAAATTTGGCAGAAATGTTCCTTAGGTGGTCCCCTTTGAAAATAGCTAAAAGAACTGAAATCTGTTAAAAACTCTGGTTGCAATTGCAACAATAGTGAATTTTAAAAAAATCTTTAAAAATCTTCTCCTCTTGACCTAGAAGGCATAGAGCCTTTTATTTTGCACGAAGCATCAGTATATTGACCTCTTTCAAAAAAGCTAAAAACATGATCCTTGGGTCCTTGACGGGGGGGATTTGCATGAAGCCAGTTCACAGACTTCTTTCTTATTTCTGAAATTATAACCTATGGATTAAGAGGGAGGAAAAGCTTTTCTCCTTCTTTCAAATTTGCCCTCAAGCCTTGGAATTCAGCCTTTTGGATCCCGAGGTACATTGTCTATATATGTAATTATGGCCCATGTGTATCATAATCCTAAGCTAAACATTAAATTAGACTGTTGAAAGAAAAAGAGCCTTTATCTCTGGTGAGCGCCCCAGGACAAACAGCCCTCTTGTTTAACAATTTATGCCCCTTTTTTAACATAAAGGTTTAAGCAACTATCAAGTGGCATCCGGATGTGGTGCTCTTATTTCTAAATTAACCCATAACCCACATTCCCAACTTTTCTCACTCAATTATCTTCTGAAATATTGCCACATTATAATTACTTAATTATACCCCTGCTTTGAAAAGGAGGGGATATATGTTTTCCCTTGTCCGTCTATCCATCTGTCTGTCTGGCTGTAGACAATATTTTTGTTGCCCTTTTCACAGCAACTATTAATAGCATCAACATGAAACTCGGTATGGAGGATCATGTAGGGGTCCTCCATGGCACTTATGGAATTTGAGTTGAGCTTATCTACTTTCTGTTTTATGACTTTGTTCATATTCTGACATTGTTGGTGTAGTGGTATATTTCTGTCGCAATTTTCTCAGCAACTCTTTGTAGCATTGACCTGAAACTTGATGTGGAGGTTCATCTAGCTGTTCTACATGGCACTTACCTTATTTAGGTCCACAAGTTAACTTCTTCCAGTTTTACGACTTTGTTTATATTTGGACTTGGATGGTTTTGTGGTATTTTTCAATGCTTCAATTTTCTGACATTGTTGGTGTAGTGGTATATTTTTGTCGCAATTTTCTCAGCAACTCTTTGTAGCATTGACTTGAAACTTAGCGTGGAGGTCCATCTAGGGGTCCTATATGGCGCTTACCTTATTTAGGTCCACAAGTTAACTTCTTCCTGTTTTACGACTTTGTTTATATTCCAACAGTGATGGTAAAGTAGTAGGTTCTTGTCGCTCTTTAGGTGTCCTACATGATGCTTACCGAATTATGGTTAACTACTCTCCGTTTTACGACTTGTTTACATTCGGACATTGATGGTATGGTAGTATATTTTCACTGCTTTTTTCTCAGCAACAATTTCTAGCATCTACTTGAAACTTGCTGTGGAGGTTAATTTAGGGGCCCTCCATTGCCCTGCATGTTACCTACTTCCTATTTTCTGACTTGGTTTATTTTCAGCCAATAGTTTTTTTTTCAACATTGCCTAGTATAGTGGTATATCTTCAATGCTTGATGTGGTGGTGAAGCTAGATGTCCTAAATGGTGCTTACTAAATATGTTCATTATGGGAGAATTGCATTTTTGCTGTAGTATACGGTAAAGCTTGTTGGGGTATACTCAGTGAGTTTTGACTTACATATTTATCGTTTCTTGATATTTATTATCAGAAAATTCTAACCTAAGTATTAACCCTTTCTTGGTTAAAGCCTGGTTTTTACGGCCCTGTAATTTGTAGAATTGAGAAAACATTGTAGAAAAAGAAGAAATTGCTTGTAACAAGCAATTTCTTCTTTTGCCACTATGTCTTCTATCCCATTGAGTGGTTATTTTCCTAATTAAATCCACTTTAAATTTTTGTCTGCAAAACCTTTGAATTTGGACAGGTCTAAAAATTTGCAAAATAGGAAATGGTTAACTTTCAAACAAAGTATCGATCTTTAATGAAAGTATGTCAATGCTTTTGTTTTATTTACTACGTTTGTTACAGTGTCAACATCAACTGTTCAAGTTCATGGATATTGTCAGAAAGAGGGGGTACCAGACATACTGTGTTCCTGTCGGAGACTATAATGACCATATTTGTAGAGAGGTGGCTAGAATTGGGAATGGAACCGTTATAGAACCAAACAGGCCTCAGGAAGCAGGCAATTATTACAGATACCAGGTGGGTGTTAACCCATTACCAGTCTAAAATTTTGCCATCTGGTAATAGGTTAACAGATAACGGATGAAAATGTTTAGCTTTCAATTTCTAAATTTCTACCTTTATTGCAATCAGACATTTGAAAGAAGGGAGTTATGCTGATTTTGTAATGAAATTAATTATTCAAAAAAGAAATAATATTTGATGTCATGTAATGCCTTTTTTATTTGATGAAGTACAACCCGAATGAAACTAGAATTCATTGCGTAAGTATATGATCTTTTGATTAACCGAACCCAGCTTTATTTGTGGTTTCCATAAAATACTTGAGATTCACCAGTTACTGACTTCAGCCAAAAACAAATGACCTAACACAATAAAATTTTAAAGAAGGGCATTAGTAGTATACAACATTAACCCATTCCCACACAATGATGCCTTTGGACCCCTTGGGAAAAAAAACTTTAGAAAACAAAGACAAAGATTTTAAAAATTCCATCAATTTGAAATTGTTGTCTTCAGAAGCTTTCAATTTGGACTGGTTTAAAAAGAATATTGTGGTAATGGGTTAAGGAAAAAAGGACAAGAAGGAAGAAATTGACTGATATCCTTTGACTTATTAGGTCTACATCTAAATCAATTCATTCTTGAGGGAATGAAGCTTTTGTTGTATGGTAAAATTAACATTGATGTATGGTATATCTTGAAACTGCTTAACCCTTGTCATGCTGTACAAATTACCTTTCTGAAATGCCATAAAATCAAAGGGCTGAGAGCACTGATAGAATTTATTGCTCAAAAATCAATGTTTCCTTTAGAAATCAACTTCATAAACAACTCTGGCAAGAAAAATACAAGCTGGAGGTCTAGACCAAGATCAGACTGCAGTTCTGTGCAGGCTGATCTTGGTCTACACCTCCTGCCAAAACTGGAATATTTTGGGTTCAACATGACAAGGGTTAATACATGAATACAGCAAAAGTTATGAATTATTTGTCGTTGTAGCATATTAACCCATTCCCACACACCAAAATTTAGACTGGTCCAAATTGAAAGAAGATGCAGATGACAACTTAATGTTTATGAAATTTTAGATATTTTCAATTTTCTGGGTAGAAAACATTGTGAAAAATGAAGAAATTGCTTGTAAAAAGCAATTTCTTCATTTTTTACAATGTTTTCCTAACTGATTTTCATGATGGGGCGTCTAAAAGCGTCATTGAGTGGGAATGGGTTAAAGCTGTAGCCGTTTTTATTAATAGAAGAATGTTTGTTGCCTGAAATATCTTTGAATTTGGACTAGTCTAAAAATTTGTTGTCTGGTAATGGGTTAAAATTGGGACTGGTTATAGACTTAATCTACTTAACCCATTCCCACATAATAATGATTTTTGAAGTCTCTCAAGAACATCAATTGGGAAAACGATGTATAAAATTAAGAAATTGCTTGTTACAAGCAATTTCTTCATTTTATGCAATGTCTTCTAGCCTAGCAAGAATGTTGACAAAATCTAAAATACCATTATCTTTGAATTGTCTTTAACAGCTTCTTTCAGTTTGGACCAGTTTAAATTTTTCTCGTCTGGTTATGGGTTAAATAGATACAACAAATGTCACAAAATTTATTTGAATTTGTACCAGGTAATAGCTGGAAACTGCTTACATGAATTCAACAAAAGTCAGGAAGAAGGAGAAGAAGAAGATATAGAGGAACTTGTAAAAGAAGCTTTGATTAATGCAGGGCTACCACCAGGGGACAAGGTTAGGTCATATTGCTTTTGGGGTTTTTATGATCGTGATGTTTAACCCATTTCCACACAACCAAGCATTTTTAAGCAACTCTGGAAAAATGTTTTAAAGAAATTGTGGAAAATAAAGAAATTGCCTGTCACAAGTAAATTCTTCATTATCCACATTGTATTTCAACCTCAAAAGACAAAAAATTCTAAAATTTTGTCAACTTCTTTGAATTTGGACAAGTGTAAAACTTTGCTGTGTGGTAATGTGTTAAGTTTCTATATAACATGACCTAAGACTTGGTAATGATATAAACCTTTTTCATTCTTTTTGTATTACATTGGTGATATTACACTTATGAAATAACTATGTAAATGAGCTAAAGCATACAATAGCAACTTTTTGTTATTACAAAATTTATGTCACATAATCCATGTAATGATGTCAATTTGCATGTGTGTGTATTTCCATTTTTTTTATTGTCGCTACCGTTGCACATGCCAAGAAGATGGTTAGTCTTACGGGGGATAGTGCAAGGATTCAGGACGAAACTGCTGAGAGTTCCGCCTGGTTCTTTAACGTGCACGGTGGATAGCACCGTCACAAGGGGCCTCGGTTTAATGTCTCATCCAAAACAAAATTAGTTGGTTAGTTGATATGGTCAGCTCAGGGCTTGAGTTTGAAGTCAAGTGCTCTACCAGCTGAGCTATTAGGGCTGACTTAATGCCAATTTGCAAACTGTGTAATATGTTTTGTTATATCTTTTGTCAATAAATTAACGGATTATTGATTTATCACAAAATTTTATGTCATATTATGCATAGAAAATCATATTCATGTTCATAAAAAACCCAATTTATCAAACTCATCATCTGTTCACAGATAAATACTTGACATAACATTGTTTGATGAACTTGGTACTTTACTACCACATATTCAATATCCTCTATAAAGTCAAACTGTCTGTCTGTCCATCAGTGTAACAAGCAATTTCATCTTTTCTCACAATGTTTTCTACCCGATTATGCCCTTTTTACAAAAAATGTAATTTGAATTGTTGTTTGCAATTTCTTCATACTACATGATAAATTTGTTTTTCCTTAGAAATTTTAATAGAATGGTTTATCTTGATGGGTTTTTTTTTAGCTCATCTTAGCTTTTGTGATCAACTTTGGTCTGTTCTGTTCACAAAATTTTGAGCTTTTGACATTGAAATCTTGAACCATTGTCTACTCAGTAACCATAGGGCGAATTTCAAACAAACTTGGCATTTATGTTCCTTGGGTGACCCTCCTCAAAACTTTTTCGCAATCTTTTGATTGACTCCCAAAATGGGTGTGGCAGGTTGGGGCTTATTTTGACTTTGAAATCTTTGCACCTCTTCTCCTCAGTAACTACTTGGCCAGTTTCAACCAAACTTGGCATGATACGCCCTAGGGTGACTCTTCTTAGAACTTGTTTGAGAAAATTTTGATTGACCCCAGAATGCAATTACCATTTGTCTCCCACCAATGGGCAAAAGACAAACTGTATGCGCAAGTGAGTTGGGCAACTAGCGAGAAACAACAACTGATCTCTAGTGTTTAACAAACTGGACAACTTTAAAGGTTGTAATTACTTACTTTCATCAAGCCCACATGTAGTGAGCAAGACAAAGTTGTCACTATGACAAGTCGGTGTATGTGCCTTAGTTCATATTTGTGAGGACTATTTTTGGTTGCTAAAAATGAAATGTCACAATTAATCTCAATTGTGAGTAGATGTGCCATTTGAAAGAAATGTTCAGATAACCTCAATGTGACAGCTGAAAATCAAACATGCTTGTGTTCTTTTCATGTTTTTTTATATCATCATAAATTAGTCAGGTGAGCGATTTAAGGTCATTCTGGCCCTCTTTATTCTGTTTGTTACATTTCATGAAATATTAGTTTTTCCTAGGAAATTGCAATAGAGCTATTTACCTTGGTATTTGTTCTATTTATTATGTTACATAATAAAATTGTTTTTCCTAGGAAATTGTAATAGAGCTAATAACCACTGCTTTAAACAAGGAAAGTATAGACAATGACCTTGAAGAAGAAGAAATAGAGAAAGATGCTCTAGAAGCTGTGGGAGGGACCAGTAAACCGTCCCCGTCATCACGCCAACAAGGAATCCCTTCTGTTAGCATTGATCCACTCCAACAAATAAGTTTAGGTAGTAGGGAGTCTGTGAATACCAATGATTTCTTTGGTGATCTCCCAGAGTGGAGAGTACCAAAAGGGACAACTAATCTGAGCGTTGAAGAGATTGGAAGATTACCTCCCTTAGGTACCCGTGTAATGCGTGGAAAGGATTGGGCTTGGGACAAACATGATGGGCAAGGCCCAGGAACCATCATAGCACATAAAACAGAAGGTTGGTGGCCCTTTGATTATGTCAATGCTGTAGATTAACCCCTTACCACCCATCCCTGCATTTTTACTCCCTACAGAAATAAAGCTGTGAAAAGTCATTTGTGAAAAGGAGGCATATTTTCCCTATATGTCACATATTTTCTTATTTACAAT
The DNA here is from genome assembly GCA_946902895.1 of Fragum fragum. Taxonomy (NCBI): domain Eukaryota; kingdom Metazoa; phylum Mollusca; class Bivalvia; order Cardiida; family Cardiidae; genus Fragum; species Fragum fragum. The sequence goes on along the minus strand of OX336370.1, from coordinate 59,981,111 downwards.
CCACTTTGAAATATCACCTGCAACTTTGGACCAGTCTAGAAAATGGTCTGGTAACTGGTTGAATAATGTTAATACATCTTAATTTATCAGCTGTTATGGTAGGAAATGCAAATAAGCCACTTTTTAAGCTCCTCGAAGGGAGAGCATATAGTCGCCGCTTCGTCTGTCCATCCGTCTTTCCATCCATCCATCCGTCTGTCTGGAGCAATTTCTCCATAACCCTTGGACCAAATCAAATGAAACTTACCATGTGAACTCCCAATGATAAAATGCAGTTGGTTTTTTCCCGGCTTTTGGATTTGAGGCCTCGTCACGGAAAAAGGGGACTAAGGGTAAAATATAGTTTTTCTCAAATTTCTCCTAGTCTAATGGTCAGGATTTAATGATATTTCATATGTGAATAGCAAATCAGATGCCCTTGACCATTTTGTTGGTACATTCATTTATTTTTTGGTACGTTCATGCACATCTTGGTGTAAAATTTGTACGTGAATTACGTACTCCAGTACGTGTATGGGCACCCTGAGCCTTGTGACAAGACTTTTCAGCAGATACCGAAATCAAAGTCAGTTTGTCAAGGTCAATTGTCAAGGTCATTAATTATCAAATATACCTCCTTTACCAATTGCCAAAATTTCTTTTTACTTTACATACATAAATATTGTTTATTAAGTGCCCTAGGTAATGTTTATTTCAATTTTTTACTCAATTAACTTTACCATGCTAAAAGGGGGCTTAATGCCATGTGGCCTTACATTTTGTATATTTCCTACTCTAAAATAAATCAGTCAATTGTTTCTGTAAGACTACTCGAGTTATAGTCTTCATCTTTTTTATGTAGACATTTTTCATTGATAACTTTGATGGTCAAGGTGAAAAATTTAACCTTTTACCAAATAATGATGTTGAATTTTACTACAATCAGGCCTGTGAAGCCAAACAGATTCATTCAACTTTTGTCAAACTTCCAAATTTCTTGTGAACTGAACTCTCAAACTATAATTGCATTCAATAAGAAGATTTTTTTCCAATAATGGCAAACAGTTTTGTGACAAAGCCTTATTCGGGAGCATAATCTGTCTCCGACGGCTCTTGTCATAAAATACCAAAGTTTTTATATTATAGAATAATGTGTTGTAGACAAATTAGCAAGGCACCTTTCCACACAAGTTTGTTATTCAGAGTTATCTTCCCTTGACTTGTACTCGCTACTCTAGGTGAAATCAGGCATATGAGCAAATGACAAGTTAAAAGCTGTTACTTGTCGTAATCTAGACTCATTTTCACAAAAGGTAATATGATGCAAACAGGTTTTCTTAAAAATAAAGTGAATAGTGATAAGTTACAGCTGAATAATGTAGCAAGTTGACTGAATTTCAGAAAAAGTAGCCCAATGAATTTTCTTATTTTCAAATGTTTTTTAGACCTTGTCCTAATCTTTCCACATGCAAAAAGTCAGCGTAGCTATCCATGAAGATAAGGGACAATAAGGGACAATTTCCATAATATCATCTGAACCCACCAACCATGAAATAAATAATAATTTTTTTCTTATGAATGTTTTCAAATTGATATGCAGTAATTGAGAAGTTATAATCTTATATGTCTTTAACATTATTATATCTATATTTTTCAATCCTGGACCGTTCTGCTTTAATCAAAGGGAACAGTGTGTTAATGATATTTACACTAGTACACTCCATTATTTTGGTTCAATTTTGATGAAACTTGTTCAAATTCATACTGTATGATATGAAAGGTGTTTTAATGTATGTAATGACACTGTCACTATTCAAACTACGGGCAACAATTTTAGCTCAAAATTTATCATATATTTAGTTGGGTTATAGGGATGACTCCTATTGCAAATTGAACCGTACCGTTAGAAAATAGGAATTTAGCTGCTAAAGCAAATATCTACTTCCTATTTTATAACTTTATTTATTTCTGGGCATTACCTAGTATAATGGTATATTTCATTAAAATTTTTCTCAGCAACTATTGCTAGTATCCACCTGAAACATGGCATGGAGAATTAACTAGGAATACATCATGCCACTAATTGAACTGCAAGTTTATCTACTTCCCGTTTACAGCTTTTATTTCTGAACATTGCCTAGTACTGTGGTATATTTTTGTCAGAAACTATTACATGTAATAGCATCCACTTGAACGTTGGCATGGAGTTAGGTATGCTACATGGGGCGTACAGTATATTTACCATTCAGGAAAAATTTCACTGCAGTTTACTTGGTAGTGCAAGCAGGGATATACTGAGTGAGTTTTGACTCTCAGATTTCTTGCTTATCAATAATCATCAACTCTTGTACACATTCATTTTTAAATCGCCATTCTTGAGAGGCAGTTTTTTTACAATCATCTTAGTAGGTTGAACTGTGTTAAAGGGTAAAAGATTATAATGATTTTCTGAGACTTCAAGGGTTTTGTGTATGTATACATGGATGGACCAATTAACACCAAATTTCCAAGGAATACTGTTGCAACTCAGATTACACCATTTAGTTACTTACAGTATACCAGAATTGTATATTTTATGTCTTCATACACTTAGAAAAGGTATTTCTCTCTGCAGTTCTAAACATAAATCAAAGAATTGCAAAGATTTTGGAAAGTGGTAGAAAGTAAGGTTTATTCTTACTGGTTACTGCTCTTGAATATGGAAGATAATTATGGTTTATAATTATCAAGGGGAAATGTGGATTATATATTTTAAGCCATTACCAAACAACACAATTTAGGCTGGTTCAAATTGAAAGCAGTTGCAGGTAACAATCTCATGTTGGTGGAATTTAGAAAATCTTTGCCTTTTAGGATAAAAAAACATTGTGGACAATGAAGAAATTGTTTGTAAAAAATTAAAACTGACCCTTTTTCCCATTACAACAAAACAAAATTTTAGACTGGTTCAGATTGAAAAAAGTTGCAGACAATAATTGAAGTTTGCTGAAAATAATCATTTAATAGGATCAAGTATTGTGGAAAAAGAAGAGATTGCTTGTTACAAGCAATTTCTTCTTTTTCCACATTATTTTAAATCAAGTTTAAAAACACTGAGATGTAAAAACCAGCAATTGAACAGGAAAGGGTTAAATGAAAAAGCAGATGCTTGTACTTATTTGACATGCTCACTTTCATGTTCCTTAACCCATTCCTACATGATAAAATTATAAACTGATCCAAATTAAAAGGAGTTGCAGACGACAATCTAAATTTGATGCAATTTTAGATTTTTCAACTTTCTCAGTAGAAAACATTGTGTAAAACGCAGAAATTGCTTGTTACAAGCAATTTCTTCATTTTACACAATGTTTTCCCAAATGTTTTTCTAGAGGGGTGTCCAAAAGCGTCACTGTGTGGGAATGGGTTAACCTGTCAATTAAACCTGACATTGTAACAAATGTGATTTTTAAGCTTATATCGTAGCCCATTCATACACAATGACGATTTTTGACGCCACTTCAGAAAAACAACATGGGAAACAAATGTGTAAAATAAAGCAATTTCTTAATTTTCCACAATGTTTTTTACCCAAAAAGTTGAAAAAATGAATTTCAAATTGTCATCAGCATCTCCTTTCAATTTAGACCAGTCTAAATTTGGCAGTCTAGTAATAGTAAAAAAAACGGATGTATATACTCTAGAATCAAGGATGGTAGCTCTAAATTCATTTGAATTAGAATTTTGTTGCTTTTACATTTGAGGTTTACTAACTTCGATCCTTTAGAACATTACAGCCGAGATTCAGGCATCTGCATACAAAACTCAAATAAGTTATTAGAAGTTCTCGCTATGATACTTTCATATTTAAATTACAAACAACTGAAATGACTCAACACTTATTCTATTCCCACAAAATCCCACTTTTTATACCTTGAAAACAACATCGTGAGAAAAGGAACAATAACTTGTTACAAGCAATTTATTCTTTTCTCACAGTGTTTTTCTTCTCTATATGACACATATTTCCCATTGAAAAAAGATAAAATTGAGATCTTGACTTCTTTCAAGTTGGACCAGTCTTAAATTTTCTATCTATCAACAGGTTTGAAGATAGATGTTATCCAGGTCTGAGGATTTACACAAGTATTTATTCAACACCTTTTGTGTGGTCTAAACATTCAAAATATGGCGATTTTCAGGAACTTCAATATTTTCAATTTTCATCTGCAACCTGTTTTTCATTAGGATTTCAAAAGTATAAAGTCTAACTGTTCAATATTGAATTGTGTATTTAACCAATACATTTCTACTTCAGGCGTTGTATTTGTATTATGGGACAACAACAACCAATTGGGAGGATATCGTTACGGTCACCAAGGAGACAATTATGATGTAGAAGTTATCAAATCTCCAAGACGTGTAGATCAAGGATGTATAGAAATAGGATGCTGGGTAGTTAGGGGTATATTAAACCATTCCACTCTATAATACTTTCAGATTGCTTGATTGAATGGGTTAAACGCCAGTTTAACAGTATTTTAGTCATATTGCAGCATCTGGAGTAACTAATCATGGATCACTGTTATTTGTCACACCAGCACTACCACTACATCCTTTTTTCATCCTAGAGAGGACCATCCTATTAGTGAGAGAAAAATCGCAGAAAAGATATTAATCGGGGTTTAGGATTAAACTCATAGATTAGGAGTCTCGTGCACTACCAACTGCACTATTGCGGCGACCCTCATGATTTTTTAATGCACTGAAAAAAATCTTTGGAAAATATGGTGCACAATGAAGAAATTGCTAGTTACATGCCATTTCCTCATTATCATTCATGTTTTCAAACTCAAAACGCAAAACAAAATTATAATATTTCATCTCCTAAAATTTTTGTCTGTAACTTTTTTTGAATTGGGATCAGTCTAAAATTTTGTCATTTTGGTAATGGGTTAACCATTTCACTTATTTTTATGACGTATCAACCCAATCACTAGATTACAAAGTTTCAGACGGGTCCAAATTTAAAAAAAAATGCAGATAACAATTTCAGCTTGATGAAATCTAGGCAGCCTTCATCTGTCTAGGTAGAAATCATTGTGCAAAATGCTTTCCTAAACTACTGTCTTGAGAGAGGTTAAAAAAGTTGGATTGTGTTGGAATAGCTTAACCCTTTCCCGTTTTTTGAAATTTTAGACTAGTCCAAAATGAAAGAGGTTGCAGACGATAAAGAAAACTGGATACTATTTGAAATGAAACCATCCTATATGGTAGAAGATATTGTGGAAAAAGGAGAAATTGTTTTCTTGAGTATAAATCACAGGAACGTAAAATCCCGTATTTGAACGGGAAAGGGTTAAGGTAAAAACTATGGAAAGTGAAGTGTCACAAGAAACCTTTTAGCTTGACAGTCTTAGATTAAAAAGTTGACATTAAAGTTGTATAAGCCAATTATGTTTTCTTGACAATCTGTCAACTAGGTTATACTAGGTTATGATGTGTTAACTAAGTTTGCACTTGTTTTAGTTGTCACAAGAAAATTTTGTTTTGATCGAGTCAATCAACAAGCTGACATTTCAGGTAGCTAGTAGACTGACCGCAGTCACTTTTGTTTGCAAATTTAGAATCCAACCTTTTTTCATAAAGTATATCGCTCATTACCACATGCTAACTTTTTAGAATGTTCCAATTTTAATGAAGTTGCTGACAACAAATTTTAGTTTTTTACAATTTATTAGGGTAGAAAAAATTGGGGATAATGAAGAAATTGCTTGTCACAAGCAATTTCTTCATTTTCCACAATGTTTTCCAAAGCTTTTTTGGGGGGGGCGTCCAAAAGCGTCATTGTGTGGGAATGGGAATTTTTTTCGTCTTTTGGGGAAGAAAGATTGTGGAAAATGAAGAAATTTTCTACTATGTTTTCCAAAGCTTTTTTACCTTTGGGTGTTTAAAAGCGTCATTGAGTTGAAATGGGTTAATAAAATTTTGTCACTGGATAAAATGTTTTCAAAACCATCTGTACTTTAGGGACATAAAAAGGGGGGATTGTGTTGGAATGGGTTAAGGTATCTATGTTCATGTTAAACAATTTATGGTGTTTTTTATTTCATGTTGTAGGTAGGGACTGGAATAAAGGAGATGAGGATGGGGGACATGGAACTGTTGGTGTAGTCATTAGAAAACTACCTGGAAGATTTGTAAAGGTACACTGCAAATCCATTATAACGCTGTATTGAGATAGTCAGGGATGTTGTCTTTACAATATTCAATAAACAAATAATTGAAACAGTCCCCCTATCAATAATTTTACCCTTGTCATGCTGAACCCGGAATATTCCGGTTTTGGCAGGAGGTGAAGACCAAGATCAGCCTGCACATAAGTGCAGTCTGATCTTGATCCACACTTCCTGCATGTACTTTTCCTGCCAGAGGTGTTTATAAAATTGATTTGTAAAAGAAATAATGATTTTTGAACAACGAGTTCTATCAGTGCTTCCAGCCCTTTGATTTACAGAAATTCAGTAAGGTAATTTATACAGCATGACAAGGGTTAAGAATAGATTACAAGCCTGCTGTTAAAAGCTTTGCTGGACAGAAAACAAAAATTAAGCTGCCAACATGAAATAAATTTTAAATTTATTTTTGATTTCTGTTCGGTAATACAAGTAGCAAGGTATATCAATGAGTTTTGACTCAAAGAAATACTGTTTCTTCTGTTTATATCAGCTTAACCCATTCCCACACAAGCCCTCCTTTTTACGCCCCTCAAGAAATAAGCTTCGGAAAACATTATGGAAAATGAAGAAATTGCTTGTATCAAGCAATTTCTTCATTATCCACAATGTTTTCTATCCAAAAAGACGAAAAAAATTGAAATTCCATCAACTTTAAATTGTCGTCTGCAGCTTCTTTCAATTTGGACCAGTTTTAAATTCTCTTGTGTGGGAATGGGTTAAGATTTCATATGCTGTATAATACATGGTATATATTATCTCATAGATCAAATGAATCTCAGGGACTTTTATCACCCCTTGCCATGTTGAACCAAGAATATTTCTGCTTTTATGTCCTACCATGTAATAGTGACAGGCCATATTGAGTTTTGTAAGTCTATCTTGGGTATTAACCTATTCCAACACAGTGGAACTTTAGACCGGTCCAAATTGAAAGGAGCTGCAGACGACAATTTCAAGTTGATGGAATTTTAAATTTTTTCGTCTTTTCGGATAGAAAACAATGTGGATAATGAAGAAATTGCTTGATCCAAGCAGTTTCTTCATTTTCCACAATGTTTTCCAAAGCTTTTTCGTTGAGGGGAGTAAAAAGGAGGGATTGAGTGGGAATGGGTTTACCCCTTCCAACACAGTGACGCTTTTGGACGCCCCCCGAGGAAAAAAATTGGGAAAACATTTTGGAAAAAGAAGGAATTGCTTGTAACAAGCAATTTCTTCATTTTCCACAATGTTTTCTACCAAAAAAGTTGAAAAAATCTAGATTTCATTAACTTTAAATTATGGTCTGCAACTCCTCTTAACTCAGACCAGTCTAAAAGTTTGCCATCTGGTAAAGGGTTAATGCAGTTCTTCAAATTTTGCAAGTCAAACTGGAAATGGGATGTACCCTAATTATTCTCTTGGTATTAACCCTTTCCTGTTTAAACCAGGGATTTTACGCAGCTATGATTTTATACTTGAGAAAACATTGTGGAAAAAGGAGAAATTGCTTGTAACAAGCAATTTCTCCTTTTCCAACAATATTTTCTACAACATAGGGTGGTTTCATTTCAAATTGCACCCAGTTTTCATTGACATCTGCAACCTCTTTAAAGTCTAAAATTTCAAGAAACAGGAAGGGTTTACACTTATGAGCTTTTCTCAAAGGTGGTTCAACTTGTTCATTACCTTCACTTGAATAGATATAAATCATGGTTTTCATGTTGAGATAAAAGGTTAAGATCAGGAGGTATAAAAGGTCTTAAATCAATGAACCACAAAACTATTGATGAAAAATTGACAGAGTACTTCATTATGCAAACAAGACAAAAATTAGAAACTTTGGAATTTAAAAGTGATAGTAAATTAAGATTATATTCAACTATTGTAAATGTTTACTGTAATATTCTTAATTACCAAAACCTAAATCTTAACCAACAATTTAACTCTATAATAACCATAATCTAGCTAAGTGCACATTTATTATGAAATTAATCTTTCTGAAAGAAATATTGATTTTTGAACAAGAAGATCTATCAGTGCTTTCAGCACTTTTATTTGACAGCAATTTAGTAAGGTTATTTATACAGCATGACAAGGGTTAAAGAATAAAAAAATATAGAGTAACCTCTGTTCATACGTGAGTGTCGGTGGGTGTGTTTGTATGTGTGCTAGTGTGTGTATCCAATTCTTGTCTAGAACATATCTTTACATTAATTGATGGATTTCAAAATAACTTGGCATGGTTGTCCCTTTATCAGGCTCCATTCCCTCTAAGGTCTTTAAAACAACTGAATTAAAAAAAAATTGAAATGCATAGGAGCAACCAGACAATGGCCTGTGTAGTACATCATATGTATATATAATATCAGTTCACAGATATCAGATACATCAATGAGTTCATTTTTGCCACGTCTACATTGGCCAGTCGTCCAGAGCTGAATGACAAATTCTAAACACTTAGCTCCAAACAATCGTGTGTTGAAAACGCAATGTCTCGGTCACTACAGGAAAAGAACTTTTCTCCTATTTCATGTTCTATCAACCGAAGAAAATCATATTTCCCCTTGAAAAGTTCTAGTGTCATAGGTAATATTGTTTTGTATACTCTCAAGTTTAATGTCAAAACAGAAGGTTATATAACAAGCAATGATGTGGGGGCATCCTTGTCTGTGACACATTTCCAGCTGTAAACGGTATAGAAAAAGATCAATCCCCACGTAAGTGTATTCTGATCTTAGTTTACACCACATGCTTTTCAGTTTTAGCCTCAGTTGTTTATAGAACTAATTTTTAAAAGAAATATTGGCCCTTTATAAAGGCTACCATTGCTTCCAGCTTTTGATTCAATTGTCTAAATGTGGCTGTCAAACAAAAGAATCAATCAACCAATCAAATAATCTATCAATTATGTTGGAAGTGGACTTTGAAAGCTAACATTGGTTGACATTTATGAGAAATATTTTGTTTGTTTTGCCAGGTAAACATAACTACAGCTTGAATACAATATTTAGGTCAGCCAATGATTGAAAAGGAAAGTTCACTTCCAATGTTAATTATTTGATTGATCAATAGATACTCTGATTAACAGCCTCGGTATGTTAACCCTTGTCATGCTGTATAAATTACCTTACTGAATTGCTGTAAAATCAAAGGGCTGAAAGCAATGATAGAACTTGTTGTTCAAAATTCAATATTTCTTTTAGAAGTCAATTTTATAACAACTCCAGCAAGAAAAATACAAGCAGGAGGTGTAGACCAAGATCAGACTGCACTTATGTGCAGGCTGATCTTTATTTACACCTCCTGCCAAAAACCGGAATATTCCGGGTTCAGCATGACAAGGGTTAATAAGATTCATACTAAAATACAGGTTCCATTTTCTACATGTATCTAGGTACGCTGGCCATCCAGAGTTATAGATGACTACAAGTTTGGTGCCGATGATCTCTGGGAAATTAGAGTGTAAAGAATTTACTTATTTACTCTTTACCAGGATATTTGACCAATCGCTGGCCCCTCCCACTTACTACACTGGCTCCACCCATTGACTCTGACAGGAGGTCCAATTTGATTTTTAAAGGCTTTTTATGCCCCCGCATCGATAGATCGGGGGCATATTGTTTTACTGTGTCCGTCTGTCTGTCCGTCTGTCCATCTGTCTGCAAAAGTAAACCTGCTAATATTCCTCTAACTTCATCCCTCATTAAGTTACAATGCTAACTTTCGGTATGTAGATAGGTCTCAACAAGGCGCAACTGGGGAAGGTCATTTCATCAAGGTCAAGGTCAAAATTTTAACCCTTTTCCCTAAAACTTTACTCAAACACTTAACCTGCCAACTAAACATTTTCCTATAACTTCATCCCTAATTAACTTACAATGCTAATATTTGGTATGTAGATAGGTCTCAACAAGGCGCAACTTGGGAAGGTCATTTCATCAAGGTCAAGGTCAAAATTTTAACCCTCTTCCCTAAAACGTTACTCAAACACTTAACCTGCCAACTAAACATTTTCCTATAACTTCATCCCTAATTAAGTTACAATACTAATATTTGGTATGTAGATAGGTCTTAACAAGGGGAAAAGATTTTTACCCTTTGCCATAAAACAATGAAAAAAAACAAAAAAAAAATCACCCGTTTCTAAAAAATTCCTTTCACGGGGGCATGGTGTTTCACAAACACATCTTGTTTATTCAAAATTTATGGCAAGCAGCATGCAACAAAAAATGTAAATAGTTGGTTGGTGACCTATATCTCTTAGCTGCAGCTTGAATAAGCTGCAGTGACGATGTTTAAGTTGCCAAACCAACAGAAAAGGTCAACAAAAATGGTGGCCAACTCTGGAGATCAAAATTCATGTCTAGTTTCAATCAATGATTTCATTTTCAGTGGTCAACTAGTTATTTGATTGACATCTTCAATTGGTCAATTTAATTATGTACTGTTCCGAACTGAGAAAAGTAACAAGCAATGAAAAACTATAAAACTCTGAGAAATAATTTAGATTGGTCCTATGCAACCCATCACTGAAGGATAATATTTTGGACTGATCCAATTTAAAAGAAGTTGCAGACAACCATTCAAATTGCGATAAAATTGAAATACAAGTGCTGAGGACAGTAGAAAGAATTGTGTGATTTCTTGTTGCAGACAATTGCCTTTATCTTAGGCATGTCAAAATGTGGGATTGTGATGTAATGGCTCAACCCATTCCAACTCAGTGACGCTTGACGCCCTCAAGAAAAAAAGCTTTGGAAAATATTGTGGAAAATGAAGAAATTGCTTGTAACAAGCAATTTCTTAATTATTCACAATGTTTTCTACCAAGAAAGTTGAAAAAAACTTAAATATGATAAACTTTAAATTGTTGTCTGCAGCTTCTTCGAATTTGGACAAGTCTAAAATTTTGCTGTGTGGTAATAAGTTACAGAATTTTAAATGACTACAAAAACTTTAGACTGGTCCAAATGGAAGAAGCTACAGATGGCATCATGAAATTCTGATATTCCTTCTTTCTGGGAAGAAAAGATTCGGGGAAATGAACAAGTTTCTCCTTTCAAGAAATTTCTTCTTTTTCCAAATGTTATCCTTAGCTTTATTTTGAGGGTCATAAAATGCGGATGTGTCCAAATAGGTTGCAGTTAAGAACATCATGATACCTGTCTCACTCAAATTCATTAAAAATCACTTGTTCAATATTCCTATCATATCATTCAAATAACCCACTGAAAATGTTATAAAAAATAGATCTACCACAACTTCATTCACATGACTCAATGCATTCCATGCTTTCATTGGCTGACCTGGATTCTGAAGAATCTGATTGGTTAGCAATCAAGTCTATGTATAGAACAGTATGCAAATTTATATAAAGGGAGATAATTTCATGACAGCCATTTTATGCAAAACACTTATTTCATTTAAAATTTGCTCTTCGATCCCCGACGGCGGCAATACTCTTTCCGACATTTGTCTACCACCAATGAGCAGATAATCATAAGCCTATTTGGGATAGCAGCTGGAGGCTAGGAGGGGGTGTAGTGGTAGTACTGGTCAAGAAATACCAGGAATCCATTGTTAGGTGCTCCAGCCGCCGTGATATAACTGAAAGATTGTTAAAAGCGGCGTTAAACCCCATTCGAACAAACAAATACAATTTGCTCATTCAAGTCATTCCATTCTAAATTCATTCAATTTGTCCATTTCAAGATGTTCTCCAAGAAAACTTTTTGGAAAACATTGTGGAAAATGATAAAATTGCTTGTTACAAGCAATTTCTTCATTATCCACAATATTTTCTGTCCAAAGTAGGCAAAGACTTTAAACATTTCGTAAACTAAATAGTGTTGTCATCAAAATCTATTAATTCAACAAGTCTAAAATTTTGTCGTCTGGTAGTGGCTTAACCCATTCCCACTCAATCCCTCCTTTTTACGCCCCTCAACGAAAAAGCTTTGGAAAACATTGTGGAAAATGAAGAAATTGCTTGGATCAAGCAATTTCTTCATTATCCACAATGTTTTCTATCCTAAAAGACAAAAAAAGTTAAAATTCCATCAACTTGAAATTGTCGTCTGCAGCTCCTTTCAATTTGGACTGGTCTAAAATTCCACTGTGTTGGAATGGGTTAATCAATTACAGAACTGTAGAAGCACCATCATCATTAAGAGCTTCAAGAAGTCATACTCCAAATCAGGCTGTCAATACTGCTGCAGATGAAAGGCCTTCAATACCAGGAGAAGGTAAGAGGTTGAAACACTTTGAAATTTCAGTCCAACATTTGTCTCCCACCAATAAACCTAAATGATATGAACAGCTGAAGGGACTGAAATGATTATGAATGTGGCACTACTGGTGAGAGAGTTAACCCTTTCCCACATGGCAAAATTTTAGACTGGACCTTATTGAAAGGAGTTGCAGACAGCAATTCAAAGTTGATGATTTTTTGTTATTTTTACAACTTTTTTGGTAAAAAACATTGTGTAAAATGAAGAAATTGCTTGTTGCACACAATTTCTTCATTTAACACAATGTTTTCCCAATTGATTTTGCTTAAGGGGCGTCCAAAAGCATCATTGTGAGGGGATTGGTTTTAAGGAACCCTTGGTTAGATGATCTTAAGGCTGCAATATGAATGATATACTGTTAAAAATGAAGTTAACCATTTCCACATAATCAGCTTTTTTAAGCACTGAAGAGTTGTAACTTTGGAAATCTTTGTCAGAAAAGAAGAAATTACTTGTAAAAAGAAATTTATTCTTATCTCACAATATTTTCTACCTTGTATGGCCCTCATTTTTCAATTTAAACATTGTTTCAACTTTGTTTTGTTTTCTGCAACCTTTTTACAATTTGGACCAGTCTAAAATTTTGTTGTTTTGGAATCAGTTAACCCTTTCCCGTTTTTGGAAATTTTAGACCTGTCTATATTTCAAAGGTTTTGCAGACGATATTTTAAAGTGGATTTAATTTGAATAATAACCATTGAATAGGGTAGAAAACATTGTGGAAAAAGAAGAAATTGCTTGTTACAAGCAATTTCTTCTTTTACCACAATGTTTTCCTAAGTATAAAATCACAGGAACGTAAAATCCCGTATTTGAACGGGAAAGGGTTAAAGCACATTCAATCGATCATTCAAAATGAAAGCCATTACCAGACAACAAAAATTTTGATTGGATCAAATTAAAGAATGTTACAGACAACAAATTTGGTTAAAATTTAACTTCACAATGACGATTTCTTAAGCCCTGATGAAATACAATCATGAACAATTTTTTGTGAAAAGGGGAATTTCCTTACATCAATCAATTTCTCCTTCTGTCACAATGTTTTCAACCATACATAGATGTTTTTTTATTTAACCCTTTCCTGGACAAACCAGGGATTTTACATCACTGTGATTTTATACTTGAGAAAACATTGTGGAAAAAGGAGATATTGCTTGTTACAAGCAATTTCTCCTTTTCCCACAATATTTTCTACCACATAGGATGGTCAGATTTCAAATTGCATGTGTTTTTCCTTGTTGTCTGCAACCTCTTTGAAATTGGACTAGTCTAAAATTTCATAAAACAGGAAAGGGTTAAGATAAATTTTAATGTGGTTTGCAACTTCTTACAATTTGGACCAGTCATAATTTTGTCATCTGGTAACGGGTTAAAATAACAATGATTTTATCCCATTTCAACACAATGTTGCTTTTTGATGCTACCCAAGAAAAAAGCTTTGGAAATAAATGTGGAGAAATCTCTTGTTACAAGAAATTTCCAATTATCCACAATGTTTTCTAACCAGAAATTTGAAAAAAAATAATTTCTTTAACTTTAAATTGTCGTCTGTAACTTCTTTCAATTTGGACCAGTCGAACATTTTGTCTTCTGGTAATGGGTTAACTGAATATACATATGATAGCATCTTAAGATGACTTTGCAAACTTGTGATTTCCTGTGTATTTTTGTTTGTTTGTTCGTTTTAAAGGCCACCTTTGATTTTTGGTCTGGAATATATAAATTAAAAATCCACTCTGCGTAAGTCTTTATACAGAAAATCATGTATTAACCTATTACCAGACAGTAAAATTTTAGACTGGTCCAAATTGAAAGGAGTTGCGGATGACAATTAAAAAAGAATGAAATTTCAGATTTTTGCAACTTTCTGGATAGAAAACATTTGTGCAAAATGAAAAAATTGCATGTTCAAGCAATTTCTTCATTTTACACAATGCTTTCCTACTTGTTTTTCTTGAGGGGCGTCCAAATGCGTCACTGTGTGGCTACTACTCATTGGATAACCAAAAAGTGGTCTCAAAAGAAATTGGTTGCCTAAACCCATTCCCGTACAATCCCAGATTTAATACTTGAGAAAACTTGTAATAAGCAATTTTATCTTTTCCTACTCTATTTTCTACCCTATAGTATTGTAAAGTTTTGAATAAAGCTCATATTGTCATATGCGACCTCTTTCAAATAGGAAAAGTCTAAAATTTTGAAAAACAGGAAAGGGTCAAAACACATTTTTTAGAAATATATGAAGAATTGGTTGAATTTCATACTTGAATTATTAAAGAATTCTAGATTAATCCTATGTTGTTAGGACTCATTAGAATTATCTCCCTGATGCGATTGCAATGAGTTAAAACCACATTTAATTTTGGTATGATATATTTTTAGCTCACCTGAGCACGAAGTGCTCAAGTGAGCTATTGTGTCACCCTTTTTCCTGTGTCCATCGTCTGTTTTCCCACAACAGTCGTCTGTCAACTGTCAACAGTTTCCTTAAACAACATCTTCTCCCAAACCACTGGGCCAATTTGAAACAAATATGGCAGAAATTTTCCTTTGGTGGACCCCTTTGAAAATAGCTAAAAGAATTGAAAACCGTTAAAAAACCTGGTTGCCATGGCAACAAAAGTGAAATTTTAAAATAATCCTAAAAATCTCCTCCTGACCCAGAAGGCACATGCTCACGAGTGAAGGGATATCGAGATCAACTTTTTCTCTAATATCCCTTCAACTAATGAATAGGTAATTTCGGTACAATTTATTTTTAACCAACCAATCAAAAGACAATTGTCATTTCTGTGACTGCCAATCAGAGGTGTTCTTACATTTAGTAGAACTTAATCCATCTGGTCATGTTGCTAGACTGGTACCACTGTCGACTTTAGGTTAATAAAGCCGACAGGTATACACCGATTTTCGGTACATACACGGAAAGCCTGGCCCCTTAGGTTTTTCACCTTACTAAAATCGAAAACGAGGTTTACACGTGCGCAGCAAATTTTTTTGAAAAATTTGGACACGCCGCGGGATTTCCATCTAATACGATAAGAATCTTAGTTTTTCAGTTTTAAAGGAGTCAGTTTTTATGTTAAAACATTTCTCAAGTGAACAATCGAAATTGTGTGCGAGAAAAACCTTGGAATGCCACCCTTTTTATGTAAAATATTTGAGGAACACACGGAAAACCTGGCCCCTTAGGTTTTTCACCTTATTTAAATCGAAAACGAGGTTTACACATGCGCAGCAAATTTTTTTGAAAAATTTGGACACGCCGCGGGATTTCCATCTAATACGATAAGAATCTTAGTTTTTCAGTTTTAAAGGAGTCAATTTTTATGTTAAAACATTTCTCACGTGAAAAATCGAAATTGTGTGCGAGAAAAACCTTGGAATGCCACCCTTTTTATGTAAAATATTTGAGGAACACCGCGTTCCTCTTCCTCCATATTGTTTACAAACAATATATTACCCAATCAGATTCGATGTTTGGGTATACGTCATTAAATGCCCATCAGCCAATCTCTTGGTGCAGTCATTTGGGATCTACCTGTCGGCTTTATTAAAGTCGACGGCAGTACCGGTCTAGTCATGTTGCCAGATGTTGTTTACTGCGTAACTCCTTTGCATCTGGCAAATATGTAATCTGAAATTGATGGTCATATATACTATATATACTATAAGTTTCATTGCTTTAACTTGTGTTTAAAACTTGACAGATAAATTTTAATAGAAAGGAAAACAAGAATTGAAATCTGTTGAAAACTCTGGTTGCCATGGCAACAAGAGTGAAATTTAAAAATTCTTTAAAAATCTTCTCTTTCTGCCCCAGAAGGCATATAGCCAGTATATTGACCTCTTTAATATAGCTAAAAGCATGACCCTCGGAACCCTAGGGGCATCTCCCCAGGCGTAGGGGTTTATATGAAAATAAAAACTGACTTTTAAACAACATCTTCCCCCAAAGCATAGGGCCAATTTGAACCAAATTTAGCAGAAATGTTCCTTAGGAGGTCCCTTTTGAAAAAAGCAAAAAGAATTGAAATCCGTTGAAAACTCTGGTTGTCATGGCAACAAGAGTGAAATATAAGATTATCTTGAAAAATCTTCTTCTCCTGACCCAGAAGGCATCTAGTCTTGATATTTTGCATGAAGCATCACTTCATTGACTTCTTTCTAATTTCTTAAATTATAACCCATGACAAAAATTGTTCTCCTCCTTTCAAATTAGTCCTATAGCCTTGGAATTTGTAACTAAGACATTTGGATCCCCAGGTACAGAGCCTACATATGTATAAAGTATGGCCCACTTGTATTATATAATACCTACCTTTACATAAAATTAGACTGTTGAAAGAAAAAGAGCCTTTATCTCAGGTAAGCACCCCAGGGCAAACGGCCGTCTTGTTAGAAAATACAACCAATTCTTTATGAGAGCTTTTGATTTTGAAAAAAGGGGATTACAATAGATCTCGCTTGATTGAATTTACCCCTTAACCCATTACCACATAATCACGGCTTTTACGCACCTCTAGAAAAAAGCTTAGGAAGACATTGAGGAAAATAAAGAAATTGCTTTTGACAAGCAATTTCTTCATTATCCATGATGTTTTCTACCATAAAAGACACAGATTCTTAAAATTAGGCTAACTTAAATTTGTTTTGTTTAACTCCTTTCAATTTGGACCAGTCTAAAATTTCACTGTGCGGGAATGGTTAAAAGGTGGTCATTCAAGCATGATTGTGGTTACTGTATTTTAGAGGATACCCAGCCAGTTTGGAGGTGGCAGGACAGATCTAACCAGTGGAGAATGATGTCTCCCGAAGCCATTATTAAACTTGAACAAACATACTCTAGGAACCAGCAAGGGAATGTTATGATACAGGTTAAAGGAAAAAAGTAAGTTTTGTAATCTACTGGTAAAACTCTAGATAACTTAAAACTGGGAGAATTTTTGCTCAATGGCCTGAGATTATAGAACCTGTTTTGTATTCAACTGAGAATTTACTCAAACTCAATATCTGAATAAATGTCTTATTTCATTTGTAAAGTCAAATCTTCCCATAAAACTCAAAACAAAATTAATAAGAAAACTATATTCAATGCTTCAAAACATAAATAAAGATGATGATTAAAACTGCAAAATCTAAATAATTCTATGCAGTAAGCCTACAATTTGTGAAAGAAGTTTTGATATTTTAAACTGTAAACCACCACAATTTAAGGTTTGTTTAAATAAAACTTTGACATCTGATGACAAAGTTTTATATAAACAAGTTTAATTTTCTCAAGTCATTCACTCAATTAGTTAGATCACGGAGATTAAGGAAATTGTCCGTTAAGTTTAGTCATCGTCACATGGGCATATAATAGTCAATACCGAAGAATTGGATGTATTCATTTCGATTTCTAAATGTAAACAACCACTAGTTGAAATCGAAAAAAAACCCCCAACAAAATACTCTTACAAGGGAAATTCACTCATACCCTCCTTTTGCATATTGGTATTAAGAAGGCTCATGTTTGGTTAAGTGATGAAATAAATGATAGATTGTTTAAACTGAGGGATGATATGACTTTAACTTATATTAACCCTTGTCATGCTGTATGAAATCCCTTACGGAATTGCATTAAATTCAAAGGACTGTAAGCACTAGTAGTGCTTGTTGTTCAGTAATCAATATTTCTTTAAGAAATCAATTTCATAAACAATTCTGGCAGGAAAAATACAAGCAGAAGGTGTAGACCAAGATCAGACTGCAATTATGTGCAGGCTGATTTTTTGTCTATACCTCCTGCCCAAACCAGGATATTCTGGGTTCATCATGTCACGGTTATGTGTAATATGAAACAATTTACCAATATAATTTCCATGCACTAACTAGTGAGTGTCTTCAAACATATATGTTTAGTCTCAAAAAGAAGTTTTGATAAATTCTTCTAATGTGTAAAAAGTTTTATAAACTCAGGCTCAGAGTTTTCTGGTTTTGAATCAGATAAACAGCTACATAGCGCATTACCTAATGACAGCATTTTAGACTGATACAAATTCAAAGATTCTGCAGATGACAATTTCATGGTCATGTAATCATTGGTTTTGGTAGAAGACATTGTGGATAATGAAGAAATTGCTTGAAGTAAGCTTAATTTTCCACTATGTTTTCCAAAGCTTATTCCTAGAGGGTCATGAAAAGCTGGATTATGTGGACTGACACAATGAAAGGTGATGCAGATGATATTTTCAAGTTGATGAAATTATGAAAAATGTTGTCATTCTTGGTAGAAAACATTGCTTGTTTCAAGCAATTTCTTTATTGTTTCCCAAGCTTTATCCTTGAGGGACATTCAAAAGCGGTATTGTATAAAAATGAGTTTAGTTAATCACTGAATTTTCTAGATGCACTGTATAGATCTCAAGGCTTTGCCTTACATTTGTATAAAATTCTGCTGAATAACATGCTAAGCTTCAGGTAGCCCATTCCCACAAGTCAAAATTTTAGACTGGTCCAATTTCAAAGAAGTTGCATAAAACTAGGTTAGACAGTCAATTGGATTGAAAATTCGGTCACCTTTGGTGATAAAGGTCAAAATCTATGAAAATCCTTGTGTATGCTCTAACAGCCACATTTTGCTCACAATTAACATGAAATTTGGTACAAGTGTACTTTGCTGAATTCAAAATTTGGTCATTAGGAATGAAAAACTAGGTCAAATTAATAATATTATATACAGACTATATATTTTGCTTATTCAACCTAGATATTAGTCAAAAGAGTGTCCCCTCACAAAAAAATGAAGGCATTTGGAATTATGTCAGTTGGTGTCAAACGCAAGATAACATAGAAACACTTTTTTACACTGTAATAGAATTTTCTGCTCAAATGACCTGAAATTCTGTCACATTGTTTTTCATTGGAAACTCAGGTGAGCAGGTTGGGGCCAATTTTGGCATCTTTAACCCTTTCCTATTTGTAGAAATTTTAGACTGGTCCAAAGTGAAAGAGGTTGCAGACGGCAATTAGAATTGGATGCAATTGTAAAAAAAAATCCTATGTGTTAGAAAGTATTGTGGGAAAAGGAGAAATTGCTTGTTACAAGCAATTTCTTCTTTTCTCACAATGTTTTCTTAGGTCTAGAATTGCAGCAACGTAAAATTCCAGGTACAGGAAAGGGTTAAGGAAGAGGATTCAATCTGTGAAGTGGATTTATATATTAGTATGATAAAGTGTTGAGGTTCATACCTAAATGAAAATATATTATTTTCTTCTTTTTCTTATAATTTGATGCCATCAAGCAGAAAAAAAGCAAATATTGTATTAGTTTTGATGAATTTTTTAAAGGTCTACTTAGTGTGTAAGTATACAAAATAGTTGCATGCTCAAAATTCTGTTCATGGAAGTATAAAAAAAGAATTTCAGCTAATGAAAATGCTTGAGTCTTGATAGTCAAAGCTAAAATTAAATCATTATAAATTTAAGTTTTGATACGCTGATCTCTGAAAAGTGAAAATCCCACGGTCAAAGTACAGTTTGTGTTGGAATAGGTTAAACTCTTTATTTGTTTAGCTAGTTATCCCATTCCCACACAATCCCTCCTTTTTACGCCCCTCAAGAAAAAAGCTTTAGAAAATATTTGTGGAAAATGAAGAAATTGCTTGTATCAAGCAATTGCTTCATTTTTCACATTGTTTTCTATCTCAAAAGACAAAAAATTTGAAATTCCATCAACTTGAAATTTGTAGTCTGCAACTTCTTTCAAATTGGACAGGTCTAAAATTACTCTATGTGGGAATGGGTTATGCTGGTAATCACTAATATTTGTTTCATTTAGAAGGTTATCAATTTATTGTATTATTTCAGTACCAAAGTGTATCTAGGAAGTATGGAGTGTGAGCTAAATGGAGGCAAGAGACCAATCCAGAGGGAAAGTAAGTGTTAACTCGTGTCCTGCTGAATATTTTCCCTCTTTTCAAACTACTTGAAAACTTTGACATTATCAGATTGATCTTGTGTTCATTGATTTCTCTCAAAACCACATCAATTTGCAGGTAGTGCAGGCTAAGATCAGACTACACTTCTGTGCAGGCTGATCTTAGTCTATTCACTTGCTAAAGCCATCATCAAAGCAGGAATATTCCATGATCAACATGACAGGGATTAACAAGATTAACCCATTACCACACAACAAAATTTCAGACTTGGTCCAACTGAAAAGGTTTTGAAGACAACAATTTTAAATTGATTTGAAAAACAATTATTCAGTAGGGCTGAAAATATAGTCACAAGCAATTTGTTCTTTTTCCACAATGTTTTCTCAAGTATAAAAACACAGGGACACAAAAAGCAGGGATTGTTCAGCAAAAATGTTGAAGAAACCAATAGCCAATTTCAAAACAGAATATATTTAGACTGGTCAAAAATTGAAAGATTTTGTATTAGACAATTTTAACAAATTTTAAAAATCATTGTCTTTAGGGGTAGAAAACATTGTGGATAATAATGAAATTGCTTCTAACTAGCAAATTCTTAATTTTGCACAATGTTTTCCAATGCTTATTTCTTTGACAATGGCCCCACCCACTGACTCCTAATAAGGCATTTGAGTAAGGTACATGTAATGAACACCATCATTTTGTATAAAACTGCTTGAATATTTTTACGGATCCTGCTGAAAAATGGCAAAGTTTTCCTTAGACTTTTATCTGCCTTAAGCCTTTGCTGTTTCTCGAAATTTAAGACTGGCAGATGAAAATGAAAAGTGAGTGCAACTTGAAATGAAACCTTTCTATGTGGATGAAAATATTGTGATAAATGAAGAAATTGCTTGATTCAAGCAATTTCTTCTTTTATCACAATATTTTCTTAATCATGAAATTGCATGGCCGTAAAAACCAGTGATTGTACAGGAAAGGGTTAAGCCCCCTTGTATATCTTATTGTGCACCAAATAAAATGAAGGGACTAACCCATTGCCAGACCATAAAATTTTAGACTGGTCTGAATTGAAAGAAGTTGCAGTTGACAATTTCATGTTGATGAAATTTTAGATCCCCTCTACTTTCTGGATAGAAAACATTGTGAAAAATGAAGAAATTTCTTGTTACAAGCAATTTCTTCATTTTACACAATGTTTTCCAAATTGTTTTTAAGGGGTATCAAAAAGTTTCATTGTGTAAGAATGGGTTAACCCTTTCCCGTTTTTAGACATTTTAGACTTGGAAAGAGGTTGCAGACAATTATGAAAAATGGATGCAAATTGAAATGAAACCCTGCTATTTGGTAGAAAATATTGTGGGAAAAGGAGAAATTGCTTGTAACAAGCAATTTCTCCTTTTTCCACAATGTTTTTTCAAGTCTAAAATCACAGAGACGTAAAATCCGGGGTTTGTACAGGAAAGGGTTTAGAGATTTTTCTTATTCTATTTCAGTGATGAGTGTCAGTGATGCTCTGAATTTACAGATGGTAGAAGGAATGATGCAGGATTAATTCAACAACAGTTGGCAAAACTTTATACTGTTCTAGTCTAAATTCAGAATTTTCTGACAACAATTTCAATAATGTAATTGTTAGTTTCGTCTATCAAAAATGAGCGTTCTGATTGGTCGAAAAATTTAATTCATACCTCCATGAACAAAATTTTGAGCACGCAGCCATTTTGTATGCTTCCGCATAAAATAGTTCCATACAAATAGGTATCAAAATTTGTACAACTTTTGGTTTTTTTTGCTATTAAATTATAAGAGATGAAGAGAATGCTTTTTGTTTTAATGGAGGTATGAACCGGAAAAACTAATCACACAATGTATGAATCTGCTTCGCGTATTCATACAGTGTGATTAGTTTTTTCGGTTCATACCTCCATGAAAACAAAAAATATTCTCTTCATCTCTTAAATAGAAAGGACTTTGAAAATCTCTGTCTGTCTTTATACTGTGCTAGTCTAAATTCAGAATTTTCTGACAACAATTTCAAATAGAAAGGACTTTGAATATCTCTGTCTGTCTTTATATTTTGCTAGTCTAAACTCAGAAATTTCTGACAACAATTTCAAATAGAAAGGACTTTGAATATCTCTGTCTGTCTTTATACTGTGCTAGTCTAAATTCACAATTTTCTGACAACAATTTCAAATAGAAAGGACTTTGAATATCTCTGTGTGTCTTTATACTGTGCTAGTCTAAATTCACAATTTTCTGACAACAATTTCAAATAGAAAGGACTTTGAATATCTCTGTCTGTCTTTATACTGTGCTAGTCTAAATTCAGAATTTTCTGATAACAATTTCAAATAGAAAGAGCTTTGAAAATCTCTGTCTGTCTTGCAAGATATTGATGTGGGACAGGAAGAAGTTGCTTGCAACAAGCAATTTCTTCATTTTCACTTTGTTTTCAAAAGATGTAGCAAAAAACTGGATTATTTAGGAATGGGTAAACCTATTCCAGACAACAGCATGTTAGACTGGTCCAAATTCAAAGCAGTTGCAGATGACAACTTAAAGTTGGTGAAATCTTTTCATTCATTATCAGATGAAAAAAATTATACTAGTTGTTTTATTAGATTATGAAAGAAGGTATAGACACTGATTTCAAAGAGATTAGCCCTTGTCATAATGAACCCAGAATATTCCTGTTTTTGGCAGTAGGTCTACGCAAAGATCAGACTGCACGTATGTGTGTCCCCTTAAAGCCAGAATTTTTCATTAAATATTTTTCATGAATTATTCTCAAACAGAAATAAGTGCCTTTTGAGTTGACAGCCCTATGATTTAAATCAATTTTGTAACAGATTTGATTTAGCATGACATGTGTTAACAACTAAATGATTTTGACATCACAATCCTGAGATTATTTTCAAGTGTAGACTGGAATCATTCTACTTCAAGGATTTCTTCAAACTATTTAAAGTTGAAAATTTTATGCTTAACTCAAGAATATTTTATTATCCGTCACAGTACTTAATGCACTGTTTGTGTTGGTTCTTTTTTCTTTTAATGTTGAATGCCATTGAATGTACATAGAAATAGGTGTTTAATCCAATACAACATGACAATATTTTAGACTGGTCCAAATTGAAGGAGTTGCAGACGACATTACAAATTGCGCTAAAATTGGAAATTAAGTGCCAGCTAGGGTAGAAAAATGTGCAAAAAACAGAAATCTCTTGTTACAAGCAATTTTTTCCTTATCCTACAAAGTTTTCCATGATTGTATTTCATCAGAGTGTCAGAAAGTGTCATTTAGTGGTAATAGGTTAATCAAATTGTCAAGTTTCAAGACTTTACAGGAAGGGAAACTTTGTTGGAAAGGATTATGATTTCAACAATATTTTCCTTACCTCTTTTTCTTAGGTTTGTCAACCCATTTCCACACAATGATGCTGTAGAAAGCCCCCCCCCCAAGAAAATTATTTGGATAAAAATTGTGAAAATGAAGAATATTCCTAAACTTTAAATTGTCATCTGCAACTCCTTTCAATTTGAAACAGTGTAAAATTTTGGTAATTGGTTATAGAAGAGAGTTTGTGTTGGAGTAGGTTAAATAGTTGCAAGAAGGCAAGATATTTGACCTGGCCCAAATTGAAAGAGCATGCAGATGACAAGTGTACATGTATTTATTTCCATAAGTGTCCTTTTTGGAGAAACATAGTGAGAAGAGATAATGCTTGTACCATGTAATTGACCAATTGCTGGCCCCGCCACTGACTCCCTAGGCCCCGTTGATTGAATCCTGCAGGAAGTTATGCTTCGATTTTTAAAGATGTTATTTTGCAAAATTTATGGCAAGTAGCATGTAACAAAAAGCAAAATGGTTTGTTGGTGACCTAAACGTCATAACTACAGCTTCAATAAGCTGTAGTTATGACGTTTAAGTCACCAAACCAACAAGAAAGGCTAACAATTATGTCGGCCAATGTCAGAGTTGAAAGTTCAGCTCCGGGCTGAATAAAATGATTTGATTGGTCAGTTGATTCCTGGATTGACAGCCGCAATTGGTCAATCATACCTCCCAAAACTCTATCGGGGGGATATATAGGATTCAGCTTGTCAGCCAGTCTGTCGATCCATTGGTCAGTCTGTCTGTACTTTTTGTCGACACCATTTCTCATGAACTAATGGACAAATTTTATTCAAACTCCACAGGTAGACTTTGCATTAAGCAGAGATGTGCAAATCTTATTTTGGTTTTGCTCTATTTACGTTTTACATACTTATGGCCTTCTGTTGGAAAATCTAGTTTGCTTCTTTACCCTAACTCTTATAAATGGATTTAATTCAAACTTCAAGGGTAGTCTCAGGATCAGGCAGTGATGTGCATATCCTATTTTGATTTGATCAATTTTCTTTTTACAAAGTAATCGTCTTTCATGAAAATCTTGTCGGCCCATTTGCACTCCCACAAAACGACGCTTTTAGACGCCCCTAAAAAATTCAATTTCAGAAACATTATGAAAAATGAAGTTATTGCTTGTAACATACAATTTCTTCATTTTACGAAATCTTTTCTATCCAGAAAGGTTTTTTGAAATGCATCCATAATTTTAGAAGCTATATTCCGGACATGTTTAATTTCCACGTTGTACCTTGAGCTGTGACATTGAACTTGGTGCTATCTGAAGATTTGTTTCCATCCATAATTGAAGGAGTTATACTCTGGAAATACTTAATTTCAACGTTTTACCTTGAGTTTTGACCTTGACCTTATGGAATCCATCCATAATTGAAGGAGTTATACTCTAGAAGCACTTAATTTCAACATTTGACCTTGAGGGTTAACCATTACCTTGGGGCTATCTGATTTTATTTTCCAAATGTTACATCTACTCATGATTGAAAACAATTGTACCAAGTTATCTTGGAATCTACCCATAATTGAAGGAGCTATGCTTTGGAAAATGCCAACTTTGACCTTGAGCTCTGACCTTGACCTTAGGGCTATCCAAATACACATGTTAAGTTTCATCTCATTTGGCCCAGTGTTGTGTAGATACCAGGATGGACGGACGGAAAACGGAAGGACTGATAGACGTAGCGGCGGCTACATGATCGCCCTACGTGGAACATAATAAGTATTTGGGGAAAAAAAATCATCGACGAACGATGATAGGTAATATTTTTCCATTGACCCATTCCCAAACAGCAAAAATCAGGATGGAAAATTTGTTATTGACACCGAACAAACTTCCAAATAATCCGCAAATGAATCAGTATATTAAATAAAATTATCTAGCAGAGTGATCTTTCTGTAAGCACGTGATTTCCTTTCATTTTTAGCTCCACTGACTGGAAGCAAGAGAGCTATTGTCATGGCGTTGTCTCCGTCGTGCGTCCGTCCGTAAACTTTTACTTTGTAAATATTTCTCAGAAAGTACTGAACATATTGCAACCAAATTTCACAGAAATGATACTGGATGACCCTCTATCAGATTCCTTAAAAAAATTGATCGGATGAAAAACATGGCTTTAATTGGCGGGGCCGATTTCCACATAATGTGAAAACTTTGAAATCTTTTTCTCAGTAATCGGTGAAGCACGTGATTTCCGTTTTTTGCTCCACTGTCTGAAAGCAACACTGCCGTCTGCAACTTCTTTCATTTTGGATCAGTCTAACATTTCTTCGTCTAGAACAGGGTTAACGAATTAAACTGTAAAGAAATCATGTTACATTGAAAATACAATGCAACATCTTGTTTGCAACTAGACATTTCTGAGTGATTGACAGTTTAGCTTCACAGACAGATTAATATTGGTGATTCCCAAAGAAAACTTCACTACGCATCAATGCAATTAAATAAACACGAATTTATATTCTGTGTTTGATACCGACTTTTCGTTTACGGGGTCTTTTTCGAAAATTGGCGTACTGTTTTATTGTGAGATTCAAGAAGTGTGCTGGAAAATGATTACTTATCACATGCTCAAATGGATTACAAATTTAGGGAGTTCAGGTAAGGTCTTAAATGTGTCAACGGATATGATTTCGAAATCACTGTTGCTTCTAGGCTAATGGGATCATTGTCGGTATAATTCTAAAACCTCGTAACTACAGCTTGAATGAAGCTGTAGTTACGAGGTTTTAGAATTACACCGACGCCATGTTTAGTTGTTGCAGAAAGTCGATCTTTTACCCTTTACCAAACGACACAAGGTTAGACCGGTCATATCGAAGGAACTGTAGACGACAGTATTAGGTTGATGATATTTTTTTTAAAAAAAAAAGACTGTCTATTTGGTAAAAAAACACTATGGATAATGAAGGAATTGCTTGAATTAAGCAATTTCTTTGTTCTCAATGGTGTTTTCCAAAATAAATTTCTCTGTGGCGTAAAGGCGGCATTTTCTGGGAATGAGATCAACGGAGAGAGAGAAGAAAAAAAAAAAAGAATTCGATTTTCAGTATGTTATCGTCCTTATATTGAATGCTTGAATGTAAATGTATTTCTCAGATTCGATTTTTAAAAGGTGGCAAGCAATATTACGATTTTGCGTTTATTTATTCGTGCGGCGAAACATCTTCTTACCCTATTAATATGTTAATTGTCCAAAGTTCTAAAAGATCGAAATATTCTCATTTTTATCAAGCTACTATAGGGCTAATCTGGTGCCGTCGAGTTTAAAGCTTAGTGGTACCAGTGGTACCAGTCGTCCTACCCGACGGACACTCAAACAATTAAACATCACATATGTTTTGCGTATGCGAGACTCGTGTATAGGCATCAACTCGTGAAAATTTACAAATAGATAAATATTTACAATTTACTACAATATACCACAAGGCGGACAAAACAGTACTTATAAATGCGCGGTTTACAAACGCAATCAAATTCGGTTTGACTCGCCCAGGAAAACCCAGAGGTAAAAACTATTCTCTAGAAAAACTCTGGAAACCTGTACCCATTTGTCAATGTCGCTGCCTGTGAATGTTTAGTCTCATCCTATTTACTTCCAAATAAATGTATGTTTGTTGTCTTAATATTGGATTTATGGTCTTGATCTACAATGGTCCTATAGTAAAGTAACGTCGAGTTTGAAATTGAAATATGTGTTGACGCCTAGAGAGTCTCGATAGAAGTGTATCTAGTCAACGTCCAATCTATAAATAGCTAGTTCAAGGATGCAGGACGAAACTGCTGAAAGCTCCGCCTGGTTCTTTAACGTGCTCGGTGGATAACACTGTCACACGGGGCCTCGGTTTAACGTCTCATCCGAATGACAATTTGTTTGTTAGTTGATATGGTCAGCCAAGGGCTTGAACCCGTGATCTTGAGGTTTGAAGTCAAGTGCTCTAAGCTAACTCAGCTAATCAGACTGACTACCGGTTTGGCAATTATCCGTCCGATAGGACAGTGGTACTCGGCAACTATCCGTCCGATAGAACAATGGTACTCGGCTATATGGTGTATGGTCGAGTTAAAAGTGGCTTTTGAACCGATTTTCATGAAAATTACACGGACGAAAAGTATTTGCTTCCAATAGTTAATTCAATGGAGGCATTTTCATTTTGCCCTATTTAAAAAATCGAAATTATCGTTCGAGGGTGATGTCGATAACGACTGAATTGCTAGAGGAAGCCATTGATTTAATTGATACGGTCACGAAATGAAAAAATAAGGCAATTTTCGGAAAAATCGAAAGATAAGGTATTCAGGTTCCATTCGGGTACTAATTCGTTCATGTATTTGGCAATAGGTGACACGAAATTTTTTTGCTTCTTTTTCTTTACTTTTTAACGTTATGAACAGAAATTTCCCAAACAAAATCGACCATTTTTTTGAATCGCCTTCATTGAAATGCTTAAATGCATTTAAGTTGGAGTGTTTGAAATTGTGAGTCCAAATTTTGCACTCATAATTTGATCAAGAACCGCTTTAATTGAAATATTCAATTCATCTGTACATAATGTACTACATATCTATAATGAATTCATTTCAAAATATTTGTTGATTGATAATGTGATCTTATACTTCTGTTTGACTTCTCATTGCCTCATGGATTAACCTCTTAGGTTTTTTTGGTCGCAAATACTTTCTTCATATATCAAACATGATATACACATTATGTGTATGACACAATTTTATACATCTTGAGATTTTTTTAAGAAAGTACAAAAGTACAAATTTTAGTAAAAAATGTGGTATTTCCAAAATGTAATTTTCTCTCATGTCAAACTTCATAACTAGTTTTATACATTTTCATTAAAGAAGAAAAACAAGTCTAGACCTTATGCTCTGTTTCCTATAGTGTACTGTTGGGTCAATATTCCACTTTCAGTCGTGTGCGAACGCATGCGTGCGTAAATGATAAAAGTAAATTTATTGAATTTACGTGTGTGCGCTTGTATTTGAAAGTGCAAGCGTTATTTACCGCGTGCAAAATGGAAGCGTGCACGCGTAAAAAGTAAGCATCGTCAAAGTGTGCGTGTAGTTGTAATTTTAAGCGAACGCGCACATTTTATATTCTTGATCCCCCAGAAAATGAGCGCGAACTCCTAAATATTGTGAGTGCATCTTTATATTTGAGCGTGCACACGTTTATTTAGCGTGTACGACCTAAAGTGGACTTATGACCCACTGAGTGCTCCATACTTTCTATTACATGTATTTTACTTTGATGTACCAGTAATGTAAATCAATCATTCGAATTTTAAATGGTGTGGTGTTGCACTGACTCGAATAGCGCAAGAATGGATTTTATCGCTGATTTGTCTTACAGAAGACCGTTTAATCCATTATCTTGCGATAGAATCTTAAACTGGTCAACATTCAAAGATATATTAGACGAAAATTTAAGGCTTGTTAAAATTGAAAAAAAGTCCTCAAGAGGGCAGAAGTAACTATGAGAAAAGGATGAAAATACTTATTACAAACAAATACTCCTTTTCTTATAACGTATTTCCAAGGCTATATTTCTTGTGATACTAAGAGAACATAATCAACTGTGTGCAGTACTCATTCTTAAGATAGTGCATGAATTATCACAGGATACTTTATAACATGACCTACGAATTAGGAGAGAAATAAAACCCGCTGAATATTTATTTGAGCCTATGCGTGACATTTCCAACCATTTCGCATGTGCTTGACTCGTACACATTGAGCACCCTGGACGGTCATTCGGGGCATTTAGAATATTCGCTGATTGTTTAAAGAAGCTTTGGGTCAGTATCTATCCACAGAGCTCAGAGTGAAGACTTTAATCAGACTTTGTGGATGCACAAGCTGATCTGTGTCTTTACTTGGCGCACATGTGTGATGGTTGAAAATGTCACGCATGCGATCATTTATATTACATGGGTAATATGACCTTAGTGAAATAGATATGTAAATGAGCTGAAGAATAGAACAAGGCTTTTTCGTTTCCGTGAAAATGATGTCACATAATGCATGAGATGACGTTATTTTGCAATCGGCGATATACTTTTCACGTAATGTCTTATATCGATAAAGACCAAGCTTTATCGATTTATCGCAAAAAATCGTGTCATATTATAAAAGGAATATTGAAATTCGTGCTCACAAAATAACGAAATCATTTAACTTGTCACCTAAAACAGATAAAAACTTGGCATAGCCACGTTTTAAGCTGTTTATAGTTATCTCGTTTTACTACTCATCTACATATATTTAAAATTGGCCAAAAGATTGCCGATCGAAAACGAACATGTTGGTATTTGATTAACGCTGTTGACGTCAATGGGAGTTTGCCAAGACGACACAGCGATAATGACAAGCAACCATTAATTTGGAACGCATTCGAAATAGATTCCAAGTGGTCTTGTTCATGTTCTACTGCTATCAGTAAATGAGGGTAGTGATTGTTGTGTTGTGTTGGCAAGTTGACGGATCACCGGCCTAGTCCATTGAGCTCCAACAGGAAGTTTCACTCTGGTATCAAACGGCGTTATTTTTCAAAACATATGGCAAGGAAGATGTGGAAAAGTACAACGGTTGCTTAGCGACCTAAATGTCTTAACTACAACTTGAATAAGTTGAAGTCGCGACGTTTAAGTCGTAAAACACAAAGAAGCAGATTCACAATGTCAGCCAAAGTTGGCGTTCAATGTTCACTCCCGGTATACATGAATTATTTGATTGATTCATGATTGGATCCTGCGATCCGACAATTTTCGGATATATCGAGTATCTTTTATTGTTATAGTCTTAAGCGACGTAACTGTAGCGATACACGGAATCTATTATTATCCCACCGGAGAGAATCTGAGACTTGATGCGAAACAATTGAACAATATCTGGCACCGCCCTATGACTCCCTATGCCCCGCCAATTAATTCAGAATATTTAACGGCGTTATTTTGTTAAATTATTGCCAGTTGCATAAAACAAAAAGGTAGAATGGATGGTTGGTCACCTGAACGTCGTAACTACAGCTTGAATAAGCTGTAGTTACGACGTTTAATTCACCATTCCAACATTAAAGGTTAACAAAAATGGCGGCAAATGTTCGAGTTAAAAAGCTCAGGTCCGTCCTGGTTTAATTTTTTGATTGGTCGGTTTATTCATTGATTGACGGCCGCGATTGATCAATTATCAGGACGAACTAAATGGCCAAAGAGCGGTTGTAAATCATCTCCAACCCGTATTGCTCATGTAAAAAGTAATATGAGTGCATGCGTGACATTTCCAATCATATCACATATGCGCCAAGTAAAGACTCAGATCAGCTTGTGCATCCGCACAGTCTGATCAGAGTCTTCACTCTGCGCTCTGTAGAAAGATACTGAAGATCTTGAAACAATCAGCAAATGTTCAAATTGCCCCGAATGGCTGTCCAGGGAGCTCAATGTGTTCGAGCCACGCACATGCGAAATGGCTCGAAATGTCACGCATAGGCTCATATATAAGACAGATATTTGTTTCACTGTGGGATGAAACTAAAAACCTAATCGCACAGTATGAAGCCGCGAAGCCGGTTCACACATAAGTGTGATTAGGTTTCTATCTTCTCTCCTCCATGACACAAGAAGTATCATCTTCCATTCGTGTAATCTAATAATTAGATATCAGTTAGGCGCATATCAAAGAATTTATCATTCAGAGACAGTATTAAATGGAAGTTTTTTATATGGAAAAAATCGCTCAGGCAGCCAGAATATAGATATTCAGACTAATGAATCGCCGCTGTCAATCAAAAATATAATAGACTAATCAATTCATTCATTTAGAACAGAAGTGAACTTTGAACTCCGACCTCGATGATTAGTATTTTTGTTGGTTTGGCGACTCAAACGCCGTAGCTACAGAGTATTCGTTACGACATTTAGGTCGTAAACCAACCGTTATATTGTTATTACCTATATCTGACCTCGGATTTTGCAAAATGACGGCGTCTAATAACTAAGTCGAAACTCTCGTCGTAGGTCATTGTGTGTGACTATACTGTTACGTCAAATATATTTTAAAACAAGTAAAATAGTCGGGAACGTTCATGTAAGTATATTTCAATTTGCGCGTTTGTTTAATTGGGTTTAACAACACATTAAACAGTATTTCAGCCATATCGCGGTGACTGGAGTACCTAACCATAGATTTCAGGCATTTATAATCCTAGCATTACATGCACCGTCACGTCCTTTCCGAGCCTCCAGCTGCTATCCCACTTAGGTTTACGATTATCCACCCATTGGTGAAAGACAACCTTCGGAATGGATATTTGCCATAACCGGGGATCGAACCCTGGACCCCAAAATTTAAAGTCAGACGCGCTACCGACTGCGCTATGGCCGCGGCTAAGTATATTTTATGCTGATTGGAAAGCTGTCCATGAGATGGATTTACTTCCTTAGGATTGCGAGGCTTTAAGTAGACCAGTCATTGTGTGTTTTTAAACTAGAAAATTGAATTTACATCTCATACAAAAGTCGATTACCTTATCTAGATTTAATAATACAGTCTGATAACAACATTCGAGAACAGAATATCAAGATGTCTAGAAAATTAAAGAAAGCCGAGGTTCAATAAATCAAATTATTCCGGTCTGTTGAGATAGCATATGTGATGGTTCAATCGGACTGTCGTTTCCCGAATTAATATAAAAATAGTGAAGTTCTGTCTGGTTGTTATCTATCAAATACGTTTGTCTTATAACAAAAGCCGAAGGATAGTCGCTTTAACAGAAATCTATTACGAAAATTAAAAACGTTTCATTCCATATAAATACACTGTTTCGTTGGTAAAGCAAATTACACTCTAATTTCAGTATTTTTGACAAATTCTCTTTATCAAAAATAAACCACGAAGTTCATTATTTATTCTTGAAAAAAGCTTCTGTCGAAATATTGAAATTAGAGTTAAGAACATATAAAGAAAATTTTTCAAGTCGTTTTTCTTCTCAACCCTATATTACAGTGACTTTACTGAGGTGATACGTGTTTTTCAAGCATAGGATGGAAGGAGGGGTGTGGAGGGGGGGGGGTGTTTGATTGGTATGTCTGCAACGGAGTATTCATGTGTATATCGTTGTTGAGCGTGCAAAACGTAGTATCTACAGCTTGAATAAAGCTGTAGTTAAAACATTTTGTCCGCCCAACGACGAAATGTGCTTTATAATACTTCAGAATTTGTTTAGGCCATAACCCCTATATTTATAGGCGGATTTCAAAATAGCTCGGGACTTTCAATCTAGAGGTCCCGGGTTCGATTCCCGACGGCGGCACTCATCCTTTCCGACTATTTGTCTCTCACCAATGGGTCGATAATCGTAGACCTATGTGGGATAGCAGCTGGAGGCTAGGAAGGGATGTAATGGTAGTACTGGTGTGAGAAATACCAGGAATCCATTGTTAGGTGCTCCAGCCGCCGCGATATAACTGAGAGATTGTTGAAAGCGGCGTAAAACCCCATTTAAACAAACAAACAAAATAGCTCGGCATAATTGTTCCAAATCATAAGTAGATATGCCATGTCATTTGAAACAAATCTTTGTACAGTTCTGGAGTCAATTCATTGACAGATCGAATGGGGTTTAACACATCTTTTAACTGTATTTCAGTCATATCGCAGCGACAGGAGCATATAACCGGGATTCCTAGAATCTTTCTTAGCAGTACTACCATAACATCCTTCACAAGCCTCCAGCTGCATATCTCACTAATGTTTACGATTATCCACTCATTTTTCCGAGATAAATATCGGAAAGGATATTCACAGCGCCTTGGGATCGAACTCGGAACCCCATATTAAGAGTCCTATGCGTTACCACTGCGCTAAGGCCGCGGTCTAGCTCTGAGGTCAAGGACACAGCTAAATGTCAAACTTTCAAACTGAGCTTGTCCAGAACATATTTCCTTGACCTATGCATGGATTACAAATAAGTCGGGACTCTTGTTATATATAATTCTTAGATTTGCCATTTGGATCAAACTTTTCAGATAGCACCAATGTCAAGGTCACAACTCAAGGTTAAATATTCTTTCTACTTATGAAATTGAACCTTTATCTAAGGTTTCCTTTTTAAAACTTTAATCACCTTAAAATAATGTCTTCATGGGTATGGTCATTTTTTAATCTTTTTGAATAACTTACGATAAAATAACAAAATTGTAATAAAAACAAGTTAACTTTGAAACAAGCCAAGCCCGTAGAAAGGCCCTGTCACAAGAAACACATAAAAGTAGACAAAACAAAACTGGGTTATCTAGTATAAGAAATAGAGAATATTATGTTAACGTTGTGATACAAAACCTTGTCTAGGATTCGAGCCACGTAAGAAATTTTTAACAATTTTGATTATAAAAGAAATTAACCATTTTAAATGAGCAAATGCGTGACATTTCCTACCATTACACATGTGCGCCAAGTAAAGACTCAGATCAGTCTGTGCATCCGCACAGTCTGACCAGAGTCTTCACTCTGCGCTCTGTAGAAAGATACTGACCCAAAGCTTCTTTAGACAATCAGCGAATATTCTAATTGTCCCAAATGACTGTCCAGGGTGCTCCGTGTGTGCAAGTCACGCACATGCGAAATTGTTGGAAATATCACGCACAGGCTCAAATCATTATGTTATTCTTCGCGCGACGTGAATGACGTCATCGTAAAATATCCTCACATGTCTAATTTCCACACAATGAAAGTATCGAATGAGGTAAATTGGTAGAAATATAATAGATGTTTAAGTTGGCTAGTTTTCCTTTAAAATAATATCGATAAATACCTCGACGATGGCTTCTGATCTTAAAGCCAGATGTTCCTGCAAGGATAGAAAAGCCTTTTTTTGTGATTTAGGCAAACAAGAGCCTTTTAATAATCCATATACGAAAGGTTAGTATGAATGAAGTTTTTCGGAAAGCATATTTTGTGGTCTTTAATGTAGATTTCAACTCATGTTTGTTTACATGTTGAGATTGAGTCTGCCGAGGTTATAGTGCAGTCAACTCCTCATCGTTGGGCCACTGGTTCGATTTCCAGCTGCAGCAAATATCTTTTCAGACATTTGTCTCCAGCCAGTGGTTGAAAAATCGTAAGTCTAAGTTGGATAGGCAGCTGGAGACTAGGAGGGATGTGTAAGTACTGGTGTAAGAAATACCAGGAATCCATTTTTAGGTGTTCCAGCCGCCACCATATAACTGAAATACTGTTAAAAGTGACGGTTAACCCGATTTGATTAAGATCGAGGCGAATACATCCGATTCTTCTCCGGAAATGCCCGCTTCTGCATGTATACTCAGGCGCTCTTTACTAAACTTTAAGAACGAATTCGAAAATCTCCGTGACCGAGAGAGATGTTTGGGTGATTAATCAAAGCGAAAACATCATCACTGACATCACTATTTAAAGTTATCAAACCTTAATTTGTAATGGGCCACAATTTAATTGTAGGCTAACTGCGTAGAATTATTTTGATCTTATAATTTCAATCGTCATAATTATTTATGCGTTTTGGTCTGTAGTGCGATTATCTAAACAATTTTATTTCAATTCGGAGGGAATATACTGCTTTATCCCATTACCACATGACAAAAATTTCAGACTGGTCCAAATTCAAAGAAGATGGGAAAGGTAATTTTAATTGATGAAATTTAAAAAAAATATTATTCTTTAAGGGGAGGAAACATAGTGGATAATGAAGAATTTGCTTGAAACAAGCAATTTCTTCATTTTCCACAATGTTTTAGAAAGCGTCTTTCTTGATGGGCGTAAAACGCTGGACTGTGTGGTAAATGGTTAATACATATATGTACATCTTGAATATTGAGCGCCGTTTTACATCGAACAGAATATTTGGCTTATTTGAGTGGATTCGTGGTTAAGATTTGTTTTCCGATTGTCTTCAGACATAAGCCATATTTGAAAGAATTTCGTTTTATATTCACTGTATAACTGCGTATGTCTTTAACTTAAGAAATGAAGATAATATCTTAAGCACACTGCGTGAATGCGCGAAGCGAAGGTTCATGATATCGGATACCCTGAAGCTATTTATACATAGTTTTATCAAAAAACAAATGTAGTGAAAAATGTTTGGAGGAAATATTCAAAGATCAAAATTCCTGAAACCTGTAGATATGGACAAATACAATTAAATGGTCTCACCAGGAGATGGGTTTAGATCGATTCTTTAATATATCTCTTGTCATGCTGATCCTGGAATATTCCTGTTTTTTGGAGGGGTTGTAGACAAAGATCAGCCTGCACACAAGTGCATACTGATCTTAGTCTACACGACTTGCTTATACATTTTCATCTTGTCGTACCAAGGGCGGCGAACGTTCTACTTATCTTATATTAGAGGAAAAGAAGATCTCGATATCCCTTCACTCGTGAGGATGGTGCATTATAGGCAGAACTTGTTTGTGAAAAGCGTGCACTACTTTCAGTTCTTCGATTTAAAAGCATTCTTGGGAACCGATTTTTATTCAGTATGAGAAGGGTTAAGAAATACAGCCTGACTGTTACCTCTGGACTGACAGATAAACGAAACGCATCGATAATACGGACAAATTAAAGGAATAGTTTTTTCTCTCTCTTTATAAAATATTCATAATATAAAACATTACAATAAAACAACACATTAACAACACCTTTCCTTTTAAAAAAATCGGTTTTCGAAAGAAAAGGACCAAAGATAACGACATATAAGAAATGAGGAGAACGTTTTTGTTTTTATTGTGGTATGAATCTAAAAACTTAATCACACTGTATGAATCCGCACATGAATGTGATCAATCCTTTGGGTTCATACCTCAATGAAAAAAAAATAAATAAAAAGATCCACCCTGTTTATTTCTAATAATTTAATTCTATCAAGCAAACCAAACCAAATATTTTACCAGTTTCAGGTTTTAGTAAGAGTTTATGGATCTACTTTGTGCACAAGCATACAAAATAGATGCGTGAGTAAAGATTTATTCGTGGAAGTATGGAATGAAAAATTCAGTCAATCGAACCGCTAGAATCTTGATAGAAGGAACTTAATTTAAATCATTTTTATCTGTTATCCCCTCCTGAGAATAACATTACTTTATTATATACCTATAAAAGATATGTATTTAAATACGGCTATCGAATACAACTCGCCAGAAAAAAATCAATATTCGGCGTGTACCAAAAAACCGTATGTTAAACATGTGTATTGAAGTTCGGGTTTTTTCGGAAAGTTGGTTATTTCTTCATCGTTTAAGAGAATTTTCTTAATGTCATATCAGAAAAGGTATATAATAAAAGGAATATTACAACAGTGTGTTTTCTATTTCTTATCATCGTGTTCTCGGATCGTGTGTAGGTATTTTTATTGGATTCGACCTTCGGTCTCATCCAATAAAAATACCTACACACGATTCTCGAACACGATAACAACAAATGGAAAAACACACTGTTGTAATATTCCCTATGTGTTAACACCATGTCGTCATTACTAGAGATTCACTGGCATTGTATTACTAATCTTCTTTTAGTGAATTAGAAATAATTTCAAAATTAAAAACAACTGAAGAGATAAATTTTGAGAACACATTGTTGTTGCTGAAGCAAATATTGGAACCCAGCATTTTCTTCAATAACTACAATACTTTCTACCTCAATATTGCATTATGATAATTTTCCAAAATAAGATGATTGATCTTATTTATCTATCTTTTTCTAAGATTTAACCCATTACCAGATTAAAAATTTTAGACTGGTTCAAGTTGTAAAAAAACTTTCTGATGACATTTCAAAGTTTTAGATTTTTCAACTGTCTGAGTAGAATACATTGTGTAAAATGAAGTAATTGCTTGTTTCCTTGAGGTGCGTCGAAAAGCGTCATTATGTGGGAATCGGTTAACCAAGTATTTAAACGACCCTAGAAATGTGGCCTTGAAAAATATACTTTTTCCAATGGTAGAAAATCCCACGTCGGACAATCGGGCTACACTGTACACTCTTAGTCTCTCCTGTGAATAACGGTATGGGGTAAATCGACGGTTTTATCCAAAAACCTCGTAACAAAAAGCTTGGAATAGTCTGTAGTTACGAGGTTTTGGTAGAACAGCTACGAAATGTAATGACGTCAGTACTTAAGTGATAATCCGCTGGTGAAATCATCCGATATAATCAGACGCGATACATTATTATCTCATTCAAACACAATGATGCTCTACCCAGAAAGTTGGGAGAACAAATCTAAAATAGCCCAAACTTTAAAATGTCGTCTGCAGCTCCTTTGAATTTGAACCAGTCTAAATTTCTTCCTCTGAATGAGAAAAGCTAAGTCTCTCATAAATCAAACGCATTTTTTCAGAAAGACATTTTCATTTGATTGACGTTACATCCTTACAGACAGATAAATGTCGATGTTGCTCAGAGGACGGTACAATTAAAAACAATGACGTTCTTAATTATAAAATGCTTTTGAATGAAAACAATTAATTCTCATGTATGTTCTGAAAAATTCAGTGATCATTTCGTTTGCCTAATGTAAGACTGTTTCATTATACGTGTACGTACTAAGGTAAAAGTATTATT
This sequence comes from Fragum fragum, assembly GCA_946902895.1. Classification (NCBI taxonomy): domain Eukaryota; kingdom Metazoa; phylum Mollusca; class Bivalvia; order Cardiida; family Cardiidae; genus Fragum; species Fragum fragum. The sequence goes on along the minus strand of OX336370.1, from coordinate 59,942,694 downwards.
ATTTAAGAGATGAAAAGAATATTTATTTGTTTTCATGGAGGTATGAAACCAAAAGCTTAATCACGCTGTATGGATACGCGAAGCGAATTCATACATGAGTGTGATTAGTTTTTCGTTTCATACTTCCATAAAAACAAACAAACAACAAAAAATCTATCTATTTCCTATAATTTGATGACATCAAGCGAAAAAAGCAATTTCCTTACAAATTTTAAAACCATGTTTATGGAACTACTTTTGCGTAGAAAATTGCAAAAAGGCTACGTGCTCAAAATTTTGTTCACGGATGTATGAAAAATGTTTTCGACCAATCAGAGCGCTCGTTTATGATAAACGAAACTAAAATTGAATGCTATAGCAGTATTTTCATAAAATGATAAAATATTATGAGTCCACGCACACATAGTAAATGATAATATAATGACGAGGCTGAAAAAGGTCGAGGACACATCTCGTTAACCCTTTCCCGTTTTTTTGAAAAGTTAAGACTGGTCCAAATTCAAAGAGGTTGCAGATGACAATTAAGATGGGATGCAATTTGAGATGAAACCATCCTATAAGGTAGAAAATATTGTCGGAAAAGGAGAAATAGCTTGTCACAAGCAATTTCTTCATTTTTTCGCAATATTTTCTCAAGTATAAAATTACAGCGTCGTAAAATCCCGGGTTTGACTAGGAAAGTGTCGTTAGGGATTTGTTGGTTAAGTTTAACCCTATTCATTTTACATTGATTGGGAAATAAGCTCTTCCAACTTAGATTAATCCCTCTCGATTCTGCTTCCTGGAAAGTACAACAGTACTCGCGCCGTTGTGGCCCAATGATAGGAGCAAGATAGATAGCAGCTGCCAGGAATCGATCTCGGGACCTCTTTATCGAGAAGCCGACGCTCTACATTTCGATCACGGACACAACATGGAATTGTTTATACAAATTTTAATTAAGAAACTGTTTGGATTGATCATCGTGCTTGTTTGTCTTTGAAAAGCAGTTTTTATGCAAATATGGTCGCATAACGAGTGTGTACTACTAAGTATTTTTCTGCAAGAGAGGTACAAATTTTATATAATAATGGTTCATAAGCTTTCAGTCACAAAAGAACAATTTTACCTAAAACATTGAAACACTTTCGAAGGTTTACTAACTGTTTCTCCCCTATAAATTGTCCAGGCGCCTTTTCTAGATCCCCGAGTAATACAAACTTTCCTTTCTTAATGGACTCCCAATGAAATGGCGAATGAGTATATGGAGTAACGTGTTTCAGTGAACGGGTTGGTGTTTGTAGGAGAGGGTGTCTCTTTCATGTCCAAGACTTTTATATTGATTTCAAAGTAACTTGACACGCTGTTGTTCCACCTAGGTTAACAATTATGCACCCATTGGTGAGAGACAAATGTCGGAATGGATATGTTCCACCTCCGGGGATCGAACCCATGACATCCCATTATTGAAGATTAGGATTCTGAGGCGTACCGACTGCGCTATGACGGCGGCTGTCAAACTAACTAACATGCTTACACGCTAACAAAAAAGTCGACAAATGTCGGGGCTACCCCCCCCCCCGGTCAAAATGAATGAATTGATTAGCCTTTTTTATTGATAGCTGCGATTGATCAATTTCTTCCTAAAATTAGCCAGTTTGATCGACAATCCTTTAAATCGTTACGTTTCATCAATCGATGAAATATGTGGTGCCATAACAACAAAATAACAATTCTGTTATCTTTCGGTGACAATTTTAAAAAAGCTTTTAGGTGCCCCATTTATGTGCGATCTTAAAAAATAAATTAACTTCAATATTTGTTCCTACAAGATAACGGAAAATGTTCAAGTGCATTACCGGTAGCTGTCAAAACTCTGCACTTCGTTTAGGATGAAAAATAGCGAACGCTTCTCTTTTGAAATCCGCACCTACCACAAGTACCCGTTCTTAGCCGGAAAACATTTCTTCAACGTAAGCAAATTTTTGGTCATCTAGAATGATTCAAACAACTGGGATATATGCTAATACGCACACACACACATCTCCAATCTAATTTGTACAGGACGAATTAATTTTCTTAGGAGAGGGTGGGTATGTATTGATCAGTTTTCCCAAAATTATCGCAGTTAAACAACCGTTTTCATGGGCTCTTAATTCTGATTTTTAGCTGACTTATTTTGATGGCGTGCAACATCCGGTGTCCGTCGTCCAAAATTTTATTGTTTGTTTTAATGGGGTTAAACGCCACTTTTAACAGTATTTCAGTCATGTCGCCGCGGATGGAACACCTAAACATTGTTTCCTGGTATTTCTCACACCAGTACTACCACTACATATTTTCTACCAGCCGCTCATCCTTCTAAGGTTTGCGATTGTCAACCAATTGTTGGGAAACAAATGTTTGAAAGAAAATTTACCGCGATCGGGGATCGAACCCTGGACCTCATGATTGAAAGTCCGACACAATACCAACTGCGCTATGGAAGCGGCCTGCTGTCCAACGTCCGACATTAATCGTCAACATTTACTCTATTTACATCCTAGTGGCCAAAGTTTCTGCTCAATCAACCTGAAAATTTGTCAAACTGTTTTTCTTGACGAAATCTTGAATCAGTTCAAAATTGTAGTTTTTGAAATAATAAACTAAGTAACTAGACCGATTCTTAGGGGGAAAAAAAACTTTGTTAAAACTTTGGTGCATTTCAAATGTCATTCTATCTGAAAATTGGTCAAACTCTTTGTTTCGGTGAAATCCTTGAACAGTCACCTTTGGTCATTTATAAGGTCACTATGTCAATTCTTACAAATCCAATTTAGACACTCTAGAGGCCTTAAATTTATCAAACACACAATCACACATACACACACACACAAAAAAAAAGACCCTGCAATTTTGTCCCAATACAATTCTTCGCAAGTTTGAGGTTTGGTAATGAGGATCAAGAACAAGGTCAGTACGTCAATTCTTGTAAAAATTAAAAAAAAAAGCACACTCTTCTGGGAATATTTTTCCCGTCAATCAACCTGTAAATTGGTCTGAACGTAATTTATCACACGAGATCGTTAATCTCTCGGGTAACATTGATACTGTATTGCTATCGGAAGCCAATGACGTAATTGATACATCGTGCAAACCAAAAACAATGCAATCTTCGTCGCAATCGACAGATAACGTTTTTATTCGATGAATTCCGGCCGCGTTCGGGTTGTACTTCATTACCTTATTAACGCGAAATATGTTTGCTTCTTTTCTTTCTTTATTAACCCTTGTCATGCTGTGTAAATTACTTAACTGAATTGCTGTAAAATCAAAGGGCTGAAAACTCTGATAGAACCTGCTGCTCAAAAATCAATATTTCTTCTAGAAATCAATTTCATGAACAACTCTGGCAGGAAAAGTACAAGCAGGAGGTGTAGACAAAGATCAGACTGCACTTATGTGCAGGCTGATCTTGTCTACACCTCCTGCAAAAACCGGAATATTCTGGGTTCAGCATGATAAGGGTTAAAACTATGAGCAGTCCTTTTCATTGAAAAATCAGCTTAATGGCAATCTTTCAAATGTCTGAAAGCATTGCAGTTAGAAATTTAAAAACTCAGTGTCAAAATCCATCTTTCATAATCTGTACTAGAGCCGCTTTAAAGTTTGCGACGGTATAACGTCCTGAAAAAAATGGAATAATTCTAGTCTAAGATAGCATCGACATATCGGTTGAACATCCGTTTAAAGATGGTTAAATGAATTCAAGTTCAGACATCTTTGAAGTCTGTCGATAATGTCAAATTCAATGCAATGATATCTTCCCGAGATGATACTTGATCGATACTATAGCTGAACAAATACAGACCGATAGTAGCGTCTAGATCGAATAGAAATTCCTCGCATCATCAATTCAATCACGCTGTTGCTAACTCTTAAATCACACCTCAATTAAATTTCTTGTTTTCCATTATTTAAGTGAAATGCGCGAGCATTAATTAATCGAGTTCGATTCGGATGATATTCGATTTCCTTCTTAGTTTGAGCAAAGCCGTGGCCAAAGACTTGGAATGAGCAGTCTGAGAATCAGAAAGGATGTCGTATTAGTACTTGTGTAGAAGATACCAGGAGTGCATGGGTATTTGCTTCAGCCGCGGTACGCTCTATTACTTTGGAGCAAAATTATAGGAGAAGTATGCGACGCGATCAGAAAATTCAATGACTATACCCACCTGCTATTTATGCACTCCTATGATCCAATTGGAATTATGTCATAGTTATAGAATATCTTCGGCATCGGATCAAATTATGAAACAAAAACGCTGCTCGATGGCTCAACCAGATTGTTTACTATAACAAATCATTTCAAAGCTTCACCATCGGGATAATTGTCTAGACAGCGTACAACTATAGACATAAAGCAAATTAATAGGAATTGTTTTCTTTCGTTCTGTAAAGTCCGATGACTGTTATACAAGGTACTTGAAGGTATGTAGCTGGAACTTTCGTCGCAATGTGGTCTTATTTCGGTTATAAAGGTAGATTCCTCGTTGCAAAAATGTTTATTCTACTTTAAAACCATTAAGAAGTTGAAATTATTCGAAATTATTTGACTAGCGTATTTTCGCTACAAAACAGCCCCATGTACGAAATTTTTGTTGCTAATTCCAGTCTATCAAAAAGACTCTTGCATAGATTTTGGCTCTCAATTTTGAAATTTCTAACTGTAATGCTACAGATATTTGTAAGTTTTGTTCATCGATATACATTGATAATAGTGCTAATTTTCTTTGAAAAGCAGTTGATATACAAATATAGTCGTAATACTATAGTGTGTATTTATAGGACAACATATAAGGCACTATTTCTCTAAGAGAAATGTAAATTTTAACATATTCATTTAAATAATAATAACAGTAATACTTTTTAAGCTTTAAGTCACCAAAGAAATATTTTACCTAAAAATGAAACGCATTCTGTCTCCTGGGTTCAAACAGTTCCATGTTGTCGAGTGTCCTCTTCCCGATAAAGAAGTCCCGAGATCGATTCCTGGCAGCGGCTATCTATCTTGCTCCTATCATTAGCCAACGACGGTGCGAGTACTGGTGTATTTTCCAGGAAGCAGAATCGAGAGGGATTAGCCTAAGCTGGAAGAACTTATTCCCGAATCGATGTAGAATAAATAGGTTTAAACAAAACCAAACATTCCATAACGACGATTTTTAAATTGAAGCGTGCTCGACCATTTTAAGCCTTGTCATAATAGTATTATTCATTATGTGTTCGTAGACCCATAATCTTATATTATTTTTTGAAATTACCACTTTAAACAATTTTTTAGTTTCGTCTATCAAAAAATTATTCATACCTCGATGAACAAAATTTTGATTACGCAGCTATTTTGTATGCTTCAACACAAAAATAGTTCAATAAAAATTGTATCAAACTTGGTAAGAAATATTCCCTTTTCGCTTAATATCTTTAAGTTATAAGAAATGAATATATCATTTTTTTTCATGGAGGTGTGAAACGAAAAACTAATCATATTTATGTATAAATTTGCGTCGCGTATTCATACAGCGCGAAAAAGTTTTTCGTTTCATACCTCCATGAAAAAAAAAATCTATTCATCTCTTAAATAATAATACTTTTGAAATACCTTAGTACACACACGTATAATGAAACAGTCTTACATTAGGCAAAAGAAATGATCACTGAATTTTTCAGAACATACATGAGAATTAATTGTTTTCATTAAAAAGCATTTTATAATTAAGAACGTCATTGTTTTTAATTGCACCGTCCTCTGAGCGACACCGGCGCTAATCTGTCTGTGAAAGGATGTTACGCCAAAAAACGAAAATGTCTTGTTGAAAACAAGACGTTGGATTCATGAGAGACTTAGCTTTTCTCATTTAGAGGAAGAAATTCTAGACTGGTTCAAATTCAAAGGAGCTGCAGACGACAATTTAAAGTTTGGGCTATTTTAGATTTTTCCTCCCAACTTTCTTGGTAGAAAGCATATTGGAAAATAAAGGAATTTCTGATTGCAAGCAATATCTTTATTTTACCAGATGTTTTCCTAACCTTTTTTCAAGGGGCGTCATACATAAAGCATCATTGTATGGGAATGAGATAGTGATGTTTCACATCGGATTATATCGGATGATGTCACCAACGGATTATCACTTTAGCGATTACGTCATTATAATTAGTCGCTGTTCTACCAAAACCTCGTACCTTCAGCTTATTTCAAGTTGTAGTTACGAGGTTTTGGAAGAACACCGCCGATTTACTCCATACAGGAGAGGAAAACAAGGTTGTAGATTTCCCTTGCCCGACATGATTTTGAATAGGGTTTAACGCCGCTTTACATCGCTTATGTATTAAAATTTTCTTTTTTAAATGTCCCCATCATTAACTGACGAATTGGCATAGGGAGTTAGGTTTGTCCTTAAAAGAGATGTGCGAAAGTGTTTTCATTCATGTCCTAGACTTTTCTTCTTCACATTTATATGGATTTCAAAGTAACTTGACACTCAGTTGTTCCAATTCACAAGTTTTAATGTCAAGCGACACTTTGGGTATAGATGGCGTTCACATGGCAAATTTCACACAGTTATTTTGGCAAATAGAGTATCGACTCATTTAGGTGTAAGTTTTGTAACTCCCAACGTAACAACATGGTAACAAGTCTTTTACAATATTTTTCTTGCCCCGTAGTCATAAGTGATGGTCACATTTCAAAAATTGTTATGGCATGGCAATTTTTTATTTTTTTATTTTTGGAGGGGGTGGTGTTTTTTTTTATTTATTCCAAATTTATCTATGAAATAATTCTCAAAGCAGTTTTTATTCGATGAAAACACATGGATTATATGCATAGCTTATCTGAATATCTGAAAACATCTTAGTTGTTTCACCAATCGATGAAATAGGAGGTGTCATAACAACAAAATAACCACTCCGTTATCTTGCGATGACAATTTAAAAAAAGCTTTTAGGTGCCCAATTCGTTTGCGATTTTAAAGATAAATTAACTCCAGTATTTGTGGCTACAAGATAACGGAAAATGCTCAAGTGCATTACCGGTAGCTGTCAAAACTCTGGATTTCGTTTAGGATGAAAAAATATTAGCGAACGCTTCTCTTTTGAAATCTGCACGTACCACAAGTGCCCGTTCTAAGCAGGGAACCAACTCGTAAACGTAAGCGAGTTTTTGATCATCTAGAATAATTAAAACAACCCGGATGCATGCTAATACGCACGCGCTCACCACTAATCTGACTTACACAGGACGTATTCGTTCGTTTTCTGATTTTTTTGTCGATGTTGTAGCTTTAGGAGAGGATTGGGTGTATTGGTCAGTTTTCTCAAAATCAATTCCCTAATCAACCGTATACATGCAATATAGGATCTAAGTCACCTTTTTAAAAAGATTCTATTCTACCAATTCTCAGAAAAACTTTGTTGACACTATAGAAGCCTTTTTTAAAAACTCATTCAATCTGATAATTGGTCAAAATCTTTCTTTTGGTGAAATCCTCGAGGATATTAAAACCGGGTTATATTTGGTTATATGCTAGGTTACTATTTCAATTGTCAAAAATCCCACGTGGAGACTCTAAAGGCCCTACATTTAAAAGAAAATTTGTCAGGGTACTTGCCACGATTCAATCTTTGGCATGTTTGAACTTGTGTAAAGGTGGATGAAGAACGAGGTCTGTAGGTCAATTTTTGTAAAAAGTACAAAAAACATTCTTAAGGCAATATTGTCCCCTCAATCAACCTGGAAATTGGTCTGAACGTTTGTCTTGGACAAGTTCAAAACTTGATCACTTTGTGTGAAAGTTACGTCACTAGATCAATTATAGGTAAAACCTTGTAGACATCGTAGACGACTTTTTTCAGTTCTGTCAACCTGAAAATTTGTCAGAACACCAGTCTTGGTAAATTCTTTGTGAATTCGAAATGAACAAATAGCTGGCTCCACCCACATAGACTGTTGGCCACGCCCATTGATTCCGAGAGGAAGTCACGCTTCTATTTATAAAGGCGTTATTTTGGAAAATTTATGGCCGGTAGCATGTTACTTATAAGTAGAATGGTTGTTTTTCGAACTAAACGTCGTACCTACAGCTTGAATAAGCTGATGTTCCGACGTTTAAGTCGCCAAACGAATAAAAATGATTTCACAAAATGGCGGTCAGTGTGGAGTTCAAACTGAACTTCCAATCAAAATGAATGATAAAATTGGTCGACTGATTATTTGATTGACAGTCGCGATTGGTCAATTGGGGTCACTTTTATATAAGACAAATCTGCCAAAAAAGGACGTGCATGCTACACTCTTTGGACACACATGATGAACGAGTTGAAAAATTTGACTTAAGGTTGAGAAAAATAATTATATTGTTTGTACTTTCAGCATAAATGATAGTTGAAATAGATGTCTTGGTATTAACACGGATGAGTATCAAACTTAGTAACACAGAGTCAAATTCTAGATAAATTCTTGGAAACACACGAGAAATCACATTTTCAGCTGACCTGTAAGTGGGTCAAATTGTAATCTCAGATTTAAATTTGATTCAATCTTAACAGGTAGAACTGAGTGAATAATCCTTATTAAGAAAGTCTTAAATTACCATTAATTGAAAATTTATACAACGACGCTTTATGCAGGCATCTCAATATAAACTAGATTTCGAACAACCGAGCTTTTTGAACAAAATGTTTGTCTTGCCAGTAACGCGAGATTGATGCAATGGCGCTAACATTGACTGAAATCATGCGGCCATAGATCAATATATATATTGTGTGAACTTTGTTATTAAAGCCCTAATGATAAATATTTTTCTTCCTGTTAAATCCACAAAATTTACAATAAATAGAATTCAATGTGATATATTCCCTACGCCCCAATTATCAGATGGGGTCGTTAGTCTACGGGTAATGTCGATAACGACTGAATTACTAGCGAAAGACAATGACGTAATTGATACGTATACGTCGTGGAAACCACAAATAATGCATATTTCGTTGCAATCGACAGATAACGTTTTTAACCAGTGAATTTCGGCTGCGTTCGGGTTGTACTTCGTTGACTTATTTGGCGTCTCGTAACGCGAAATATGCTTGCTTCTTTTCTTTCTTTCTTTTTGAAGTTATGAAAAGTCCTTTTCATTGAAAAAAATAGCTCATTGACAACTTTGCAAATGCTTAGAAATTTTAAAAACGCAGTATCAATATCCATCTTTCATAATCTGTGCAAGAGCCGCTTTAAAGTTTGCGACTGCATAACGTCTTGAAAAAAAAATGGAATGACTATGAGTGTGATTTCTAGTCTAAGATAGCATCGACATATCGGTTGTACATCCAGTTAAAGATGGT